>CANTUT010000050.1:0-147500 GCA_947687605.1 Reutealis trisperma
TATATATATATATATATATATAAAAGGTAATTACTAGTTTATTTGTGCATATAACATTATACCCATAAGTAGATAGTTAGGTTTGGATAATTAATTTCACATTAAGTTGTGGAACTTTATGGCATGCTAATATTTAGTTGTAGATATATATTTGAGGATAAAACGCACTAAAAATCACTAATTTTTTGTAATTTTTTATTTTGCTCACTAAAGATTAATGTTTGTTCGCCTTTAAATAAATTGTCCAAAAGCGACCCGCAAGTATACATGGCAATTGTAATATATTGGAAGCATCCAAAGTCGTATCTATCAAGAAATTACAATTGGAAATATTTGTCTCGATTTAAAGCAACTTAAATGAAAAGAATTTTAATGATTTGAAATTAAATAATTGCAAAACAGGAAATTAAAAGAAAATGTTGATTAAAATGCAATAGGTTTAAAAATAATGAATGAAGGATGCCCATGATTTGTATTCAGTTTATCAATCCTATATGTTTATGAATATACCCAACTGATTATTCTAAAGGCTTAGTTTCTAACAATTCAAAAAATAAAAATCAATCTATTAGCAATCGCATTTATAGAAATCATTCTATCAAATCATATATAAAAAACTAAAGCATAATCTTAGAACTTATATTTCTAATTTGTTTTAAGATCCTAAAGGAATGAATTCTAGAATTGAACTTCAACTCTCATTACCTAAGTCAAACAATCAACCAATTCAATTAGGAATAATAAAAATAATCAAAAGGGATTATATTCAATTCCATATCATGAACACATCATACAAATGCTAGACAAGACTGAAATTAGTTTATGGGAAACATAATGATAATCTCTAAGTTATTAAAGTCAAAAGAATTCATTGAATTAAATTCTTCAATTTAATAATCAAAAGATGAAAATAACCAAGAAATTAATCTTATAAACCAATCCAATGTTCTAACCCAATATCTTGGCGTCTTCACAGAGAATTCCTAAAATCACTCAAAACAATCTTCTCTAAGTGTTGAAATATGAAAATTAAATAAAATTCAGAGAATAGAAAATTAGAAGATAAGATACTATACCCTAAAAATTCCCTAAAATCCAGATTCAAATCCTTCTCTTCCTCTAGACATCCCTATTTAAAACAACCAAACTTTTTTTTTTTGTTTCTACTTTTCTAAAATAATTTAGGGTTGAAAATCTTGGATAATCTTCAAAATCTGCACAAAGGTGATGTTGTGGGGCGTTGGGGAGAGTAGCTGGACGATGGGCACTGGTGGGCAGCAGGAAGCTCTCTGCAGCGGGGCGCTAGAGAGCTTGGTGAGGCACTGTTGCTGTTGTTGCTAGGCAATGTTGGGCATGGCGAGGCGCTGCTGGGCGCTGGAGAAGGCAGTTGGCGCTGGGGGAAGGCAGCTGGCACTGGGAGAAGGCAGTTGGCGCTAGGGGAAGGCAGCTGGGGGCTGCCGCGATGGCATTCATCCTGCCGAATTTTCTATTTTCGCTGCAAACTTTCGATTCTTTTATTATTTAATGCTACTAAAAGGAGTATTCTTTTTTCTAAGTAATACATTCCCTAGGTCAATTATCCTAATGAACTAATATTGAGTTTTTACTCTCGCTACTTCACACAATATCTTAAATCATGTAATTAATGGCCAATTAATTACAAGCATTAAGTTTTAAGATAAAAAATTAATTCTAACAATCAAACCCAATCAATTAAATATAAATAATCATATGCAAATCAAAAGATTACATCTAAATCCTAGAAAAATAAACTTACCTACTCATAATTAAAAAGGAAGAAACAATTAAATTAACAATAAACATAATAACAACTTAAAATTAAATTCAAGAGTGAAGTTTAGAAATAACTCTTTTTGGGATACAATCTTTGATGAACATGAGCTCCAAAACTTCTCTTGATAAAAATAATAAAAAAGAAAACTAATCTATTTTTTTCTCTCTCAATATTTTTTTGATGGATTTCTTGATGCTCTTTTCCTTTGCCAAGCATGGTATTTATAGGCATATTTGGTGGAAGAATTCAAGTTCCATTAAAATTCTTATATCAAAAATTCAACATTGATGGTTAGGTTGGCCACCAACCATTGAATTTCTTCATCAATATTAAAAAATGGTTAGGTTGGCCACAAATTATTGAATTTTGGCCACTCACCATTGAATTTATTTCTCATGGATTGAAAACTTGAATCATTGCTTGCATCATTATTTTTATGACATCATCACCTGTATCATTTATTTTATTGCATCATTATGACATTATTTTGATTTGCAAAAATAAAATACAAATACTTAAAATATGTTATAATTTATTTATAAATTGTAGAACTATTTATTTCTCAAAATAAGTAATAATATTATTGCATTATTGAGAATTGAGCTAAAATTTTAGTTTAAACACATAAAATAACTCTAAGAATGTAGAGCTATCACTCTTTTCTCGTGAAGGGGTTAGTTTAGCCTAGTCAGTTATGTTTTGATTAATTGATTAAAAGAGGGTTGAGTTAATTAATTAACTTAATTGACTACCGAGTTGATTAGCTAGCATCTTAGATGAATAAATTTAATTAACTAACTAAAAGAGGCAAGAAAATTTAGAAAAAAGAAAATTAAAAGAAAAGAAACTTACCTTGGACGATGGGCAATGACTGGTCTCGGACGGCGTGGCGGCTTGCCTCGAATGGTGGGAAATGCTAGCCTCGGATGGTGGGCGATGGGTAACTTTGGATGGCGGGCGGCTGCTAGCCTCGAACGGTGGATATGAGCCTTGGGCAATTGACTTGCCTCGAACAGGCAGGTGGAAAACCTTTAACTAGTCAGGTATGGCTCAAGGAGAAATCTCCCAACTTGCTTTGCAAAGCAAGGAGCCAATGCAAAGTGATTTGCTTGAAATTAATGCTTTTCAAGTTCTAGAAGTTGGTTCTTAAAGTGTGGAGAGGTCCTCTATATATAGAGGAAAGGCTGGATCTCAAAATGCATAAACTTTCGATGTGGGATAATGGAAAAATAGGAAAACTCGCGTGAATTGCAGTACAAACCTTTGCTGCACCGTAACTCTGTTGCGTGCCGTACAAAGTTGTGTGGCAGCTAGCCTTACTTCCATCTATTTTGCCTATTTTCACCTGTTCTTGCCCATTTCTCATCCATTTTTCATGATTCTAGTATCGTTGTAATTCTAGATGATTTAAAAGGGTTCAAATGTTAATTTTTTTTTATTTTCCCTTTTTGAGAGTTTTCAACTTTTGAAGGTTTGTTTACCGAGCCTAAGTGCTTCTAAAGTTTTAACACATAATGGAAGGTGTAAAATTAAGGGTTTACAGCTGTCTCCTTATCAGAATTGTCTTTGTCTAAAAGACAATTCTGATGACAGTGAATCTAGAGATGGAAGATAGTAAAAGGAACTAAATTAATGTCTAGGTCAAAGTTTAGACATTTGGGTTAAAGGTGTGCTTGAATTTTAAGAAAGATGCTTCTAGTATATTTAGAAGATCTATCAGCTAGTAGCATTTGGTAGTTGTCCTTTTTAGTAAGAGCTAAAAGTGATGTTCCTATCTAATGAGAATGATAATCTTGTCTAGTAGGAAAGAAGGCGACCCTGTCTAGTAGGAATTGATAAAATGGTGATCCTGTCTGGTAGGAAAGAAAGCGACGATCTTGTCTAATAGGAAAGAAGGTGACCCTATTTGGTATGAATCGACAAAATGGTTATCCTATCTGGTAGGAATGATGATCTTGTTTGGTAGGAAAGAAGACGACCTTGTCTGGTAGAAATCGATAAAATGATGATCCTGTCTGGTAGGAAAGAAGACGACCTTGTCTGGTAGAAAAAAGATGACCCTATATGGTAGAAATCGACAAAGTGGTGATTCTATTTGGTAGGAATGATGATGATGATCCTGTTTGGTAGGAAAGAAGATGACCTTGTTTGGTAGTGTGAGGCCTCGCCCGAGCACGGGTCTGATCCACCGAGGGATCGAAATGCTCTTGAGAAACTCCACGATTGAAACTTGTTGTGAGTTTGAAAAATTGATTTTTGTAATGTGACAGTTGAAAAGTGAGTCGCCACTTTAATTTATTTATTTTAATTGGGAAAATTAAAGAAAACCCAGCATGATTGACTCTAAAATTTGATTTATCCCAATGAAAAATGCACCAATCCACAAGTAACCAAGGAGGGCTGGGGGATCAGGTTTTGGTAATTACACAATTAAGAAAATGTTATTTTCTTTAGTTTGGCTAAAAATGCAAAATAACTCTTTAAAAAAATGAATTTTTGTGTATGCATGAACAGGAATATAATGGGGAATGAACAGACATATATATATATGATGTGATGGAATGATAATAATAAATAAATAGGCAAGATAAATCATACTTAATTATTACAATATCAAAACAAATGAAATAAAGGGGATCTTTCCTCTAGTCCTTATGGGTACTAGGAAAAGCACACATTCTCCAGCTAAACTAAAAATAAAATCATAAATAAAAAATTAGTATAAATAAGTCAAAATAAAAAGAAAGGAAAACAATATTGATAAAAGATTTTGGAGTTGATGCCCTTCAGAATGGTAGCCTGTGTATCCTATTGAATAGGAATTAAACCCCATGCAGTTCTCCCTTCTTGCGAAGGAGGGGTTTAAAAATGTGTTGGTTTGCTTATTAACTTAATTCTAATTCTTAAATTAATAAGTTTTAGATCTTTTCAATTTTAGACCTAAAGAGAATTCTAGATCTGAATTTAGAATTTTTAAAATAGGAAATGGATTATACCTTTGCTTTTCTTGGCTTTTGAATGAATGGAACTAGTTTGACTCTGGATCTCAACTCCACCTTGAATTCAAAGGAAATTTAGAATCTGGACCTAGAAACAACAAGTGTGTGAGTATAAGAACGAAAATGTGCTTTGAAATATGCCTCAACTGCTTTGAAAAACTCTTGAATTGCTTTAGAATGCTTTGGAAATCATGCCAAATGAGGCTAGAGGAAGCTCCTATTTATAGAGCTGCCAGAGGAGGATCCGGCGGTACGGACGGCAGCGCCGGTGCGGTGCCGGCAGCAGGGGCGGCACGGAAAGCGTGCTGCCTGACCGCCGGCCTCCTTTTGGTGCCATGCATGGTGGCACAGCAGAAATCTAGCGGCATAAAATGCATGCCACCTTCTGGGCGGCACGGTAAACGTGCCTCCCAAACGGCAGCGTGCCACTTGCGCGGTTTGTCCATTTCAGCTCCGATTTGAGCTCTGTTTGATTCTATGGATTCGTAACTGAAAGATGGTCCACTGAAGGTGCAAGATTCAGGAAATTTATTTTTTCGACGGTGTGCTGCCCCCTTGACCCCTACCCGTTAACTGGCTAGCGGGACCGCCGTATACGTAGCGCCCTATTCTTAGTAGGTGTTAAGCTGCAGCCGAATCAAAAGGTGCGAATTTGAGGGTTCACAGGTAGGAATCTACAAAATGGTGATCCTATCTAGTAGAAAAGAAGGCAACCCTATTTGATAAAAATTGACAAAATAGTGATCCTGTCTGGTAGGAATGATGATCTAGTTTGGTAGGAAAAAAGTTGACCCTGTTTGGTAAGAGTCCACAAATTGGTGATCCTGTCTGGTAGGAAAAAGGACGACCCTGTCTTGTAAGAGTTGACAAAATGGTGATCATGTTTGGTAGGAATGATGATCCTATCTGGTAGGAAAAAAGGTGACCCTGTCTGGTAGGAATCGATAAAGTGGTAATCCTGTTTAGTAGGAATACTGATCTTATCTAGTAGGAAAAAAAGTGACCCTGTTTGGTAGGAGTGATAAAGATAACCATCCTGTCTGATAGGAAAAAGTAATGGCCTTTTCTACTAGGAATGAAAAGTGAGGATCTTATATAATAGGATCAAAAGGATGACCATCCTGTTTGGCAGGAATGGTAAATATAACTGATGTTGAGATTGATATTTTAAAAGAGATTTATTCAAATTGACCGGATTGATGATCTATCTTACTTTGAGAGTTTGACGATCTGCCTTGATTCATGATCTTATTCAATGCAAAAATGCTAGATAATTATGCAATGATCTGATACCTTGAATTTGTGAAGGGTCAATCCTGATATAAAAGTGTTCATCTTTGGGAGAAAGATGCCTCCATTTCAAAAAGGTGAACATTTGGAAAAGAGGTGCCCCTACATAGAATGATGGAGGAAAGTGGTTTGGTTATTTGGTTTTTAGTTGATTGGCTAGCTCAAAGGTGAAGTGGGCATGTTAGGTATGAGATTGGTTAGTTAATGGCTATCAATTCGGCCTAGGAAAAAGTCATTCTAGAAAGTCAAGCAAGGTGTGGTCTTGGAAAAGATCAGGCTATTCAGTTTAGATAGGTTTGACTTTAGAGAAGATTTGGTTTAAGGTTGAATTAGAGAGCTTGATCAAAAGGGTCAGGTCTTTACAGATGATTAGATTAGAAGGTTTAGGGAAGGTCAGCTTATGGGGCTTATCCTCAGTGAAGTTTATATGGAAGGCTTATTTAGGTTTGACACTTCAGCTTGGTTAGGTTATGACCTTTGGAGAGTTCATTTGGAAGGCTTGGTTAAGTTTTGCCTTAGGCTCAGTTAGGTCTGGTTTAAAGGAAAGGTTAGGCTAAGAAATTAGTTGGGGAAGGCTTGGTCAGATTTGGCCTTAGAGGAGATTATGGTCTTCATAAATGAAGGCTTTTTATGAATGGGATTCATGGTGAAAGCTAGGCTTCGACTTCAAGGTGAAGGCTTCTTGGTTTGAGCTTTATCGTAAAGGCTTTTGGGCTTAGGCTTCATGGTGAAGGCTTTTTGGGAGTGGTTTTTTTGGTGAATGCTTTTTAGGCTTCATGGTGGAGGCTTCTTAGTTTAGGCTTCATGGTAAAGGCTTTTGGGCTTGGGCTTCATGGTAAAGGCTTTTGGGCTTGGGCTTCAAGGTGAAGGCTTCTTGGTTTGGGCTTCATGGTGAAGGCTTTTAGGGTGAAGGCTTTTTAGGAGTGGTTTTTATGATGAATGCTTTTTTGGGCTTCATGGTGAAGGCTTCTTGGTGTGGGCTTTATGGTAAAGCTTTTTGGGCTTGGTCTTCATGGTGAAGGCTTTTTGGGAGTGGTTTTTATGGTAAAGGCTTTTAGGCTTGGGCTTTATAGTGAAGGTTTCTTAGTTTGGGCTTCATGATGAAGGCTCAAAGGCTTTGGTTAAGGGTGCTTTAGACCTCTTTGGAAGATGTTGGCTTTATCTTAAGTGCAGTGCTACAAGTTTTAATCATAAGGATACATCAGGCTCATGGATGGAGGCTTGCCCTTTATCATGGTTGTATAAGATTTTCAATGCCCATCAGATGGTTGGCAGGATTTGACTCAGTTGGACTTTACAAGTGATGTAATTTGCTAAGGAGGCTTAGTCTTTTCAAGGATGATGAGATTTTGCCAATAAGACATGGAATGACTGGATTTTGAGTGGTTCAAGCCCTTCTTAAGCTTTGCAAGACATGACTTGATTTTAGTTGTGCTAAAGAGGGTTGGCTTTAAGGATGATGAGTATTGAAAGACTTAGAATCTTCGGTTCTACCCATGGGCTTGGCCTTTAGAAGATGATGAGACTTTGCCAAGGAAAGGATGGTATGAGGCTTGAACTTGATAGGATAGAATGATACATTTTAAAGTTGAGGAATAGTTCAAAGGTGGGTTGGAAATTTTGAAAAGGATAAGGGAGGTTGTATGATTTTGCTATTTGTAGAATAATTCATGAAAAAGAATAAGCTAAGCTAATCTTGTCATTTTGAGATTGAAGAGAGATTAAGGGTGACATTTTATTGGCTTAAACGTAGATGACAAACTGGCAGAAAGGAGGTGCACTAAGGAGTGGCTGAAGGACTGATGAGAAGAGATAAGTTGGGGATTATGCTCTCAATAAGAGATAGGAACATGATGAACTAGTAATGTGAGAGATTATGCCTAAGCTCTTTGAGCTAAGCGACGAGATGAATTAACAAAAGATAATGATGACCTAGAAGGATGTGCCCCAACTGTCAGATAAGGGCATAGAAGACAATATCATTTTAGAGAATGAGCCTCTAGTGAGGAAGGATGATTTTGAAAACATGAGATGAGACGGATTGATTAAAGAGGATTTGACAAACTTTGAATGATATAAAGGAAGATGACTGGGATGAGCTCTCTCTCTCTCTCTCTCTCTTTTCCTTTACTCTAACTTTTGCCTAAGCTACCCTTTCGGGTTTTCAACTTAGCGAGATTGGATTAATGAAATTTGGGAGAAAATATTCTACCATGATTTGCTGCTTTTCTTCACTTTGAGGGGCTCTAACTTTTAAATTTTAGATTTGATGAATCTTGTTGTCCCTTGTTGAGGTGTATCATTTCATTTTATACTTCAATTATTTGATTAGAGGTCTATATCTTAACCTTCTTTGGTTAGGAGTTGGCAAAGCAATTATTGATGGCACCTCAATTGTAGTGGATTTAATTGATTTTCATTTCTCTTTTTCTCTCTTTTCATTTTTTTTCTTTTTCTCTCTCTTTTTTTTTTCTTTTTTTTTTTCAAAGCTCATCCATGTTTAAAACAAGAAAGAAAAGTGCACAAATAATTAAAAAAAAACAAGAAAGACAAGTGCATAATAATTAAAAAGATGTGAATGTTTTTTTACAATGAAAAATTTTATTATATGATAATAAAAAGGAATTGACATGATTTGATGAAAAATACACAAAAAGGAAAATAAAATGATAGACACAGACTCAAATTTAGACTCAAACTTTGAGATTTGGACTTAGACACAAACTCAAACTTGGATTTTAATCTCAGATAGATCAGATTAACTAAACTTAAACTCTTCTATGTCATGCCACCCGGGGCTGAGGTAAGGTGAGGCTGAATTGGGTCGGGTTCTTCATCACTGTTTAGATTAGTAGTGAGGAATTTAGGTTGAAATGATGCACTTTGGGATGCAATCTTCAACCTTTGATGCAGTTGCAACTAAGGCTTTCAAAGTGGGTAGGTATTGGGTTAATAAGTGGTCTCAGAAGGTCGGAAGTAGGTTTTTGATAAGGATGTCCACTTGTTCTTGCTCTGTTGGTCTGGTTACCATTTGAGCAGCTTTAGCCCTCCACCTTATAAGGAATATGGAGAAAGACTCCTTTAGAAGCTACTTGCTAGTTTTCAAGTCATGCCTAGTGACATCCATTTCATCATTGTAATGATACTGCTTAATAAAGGCATAATAGATATCATCACACGTCCTTTTCTAGCTCTTATCTAGTGAAAGGAACCATCTCCTAGTAGCACCAGTTAGTAATTGTTAGAACAGTTGAGCAAAGAGCTCATCGCTAACTTTTAAAGGCTTCATTGCCCCCCACCTATGTCTTTAGATGAGTTTTGGGGCAAGTGGTTCCATCAAATATTTCCAGTTTAGGCATTTTGAATTTAGGAGGAAGCTTGGCATTAGGGAATAAGATTAAACTATCCACATCAATTAGATTATTGCGGTGCTTTAGGAATTTGATGGTTCTTTCCATGGCTTCAAGTTTCTCCATGAGTAATCTAGTGTCTGGATAAGAGAAAACTTCCCCACCTTGGTTTAGATATGAGTTGGTTTGGCTCAAATTTGGGCTGGGATTGGTCTAGTTCAAGATAAGGTTTGGGTTAGGATGGTTAAGGTTGGCCTAGTTAATCTAGCTCAAACTTCCTTAATGATGAATTGCCTTTATTCCTCGAATTGGGCTTGTTGAGCAGCTAAGATAGCTTGGAAATGCTCTTCTTGCTTCTTAAGGAGTTTGGTCACTAATGTGGTCAGGAAAGCCATGTCAAGTGGGTTGGCCATTGGTGCCTCCAAACTAAAGCAATAAGGTAAGTGACGAGCATGGAACAAAAAATGTGATGAAGGTATAGGGATGCAGATCCTAAGAGAAAAGGATTCCCTATTGTGTCATGAACCAACCATTTTTTTAGGCTTAAGGTATGATGGGGCAAATGTTTTATACTTAGGGTAGTAGACTGGACCAAAGGTATTGGGTTTAAAGTAGTGTGTTAGGGCAAAGTTGTTGGGCTTAAGGGTAACAGACTAGTTTTGAAAGGTGATGGGCCATGGGTGTTGGGCTTAATGATAGTGGATTTGATTTTGAATAAGGGGTAGGATCAAAATAATGATTTTGGTATGAAGAACCCAAGGTATCTAGGTTTTTTTTTTTTTTTTTTTTTTTTTTTTTTTTTTTTATAAGGATAGGGAGTGTGAGTTAGGCTTATGGTCAATTAGTAAGGTTTTTAGGGTTGGATATAGGTTTTAGGGTTGTGAGTTTATGGCTTAAGGTCTAAAAATGGAAGGTGGTCTAGGTTTACATTTGTGGTGCAAGGTTCAAGTGCTTATTGTTTAGGGTAAGGCTAGGGCGAGGTGTTTAAGGTATGTGGTTAAGATGATGGTGTTTAGGATAAGGGCTAAGGTGAGGTGTTTAGGATTAAAGGTTAGGGTGATGGTTTTAGGTTTGTGGGGGCAAAGGTATTTGGATAGAGGTGAAAATGTCTAGGGTTTTAGGTTAAGGCCTAGAGTAAAAGGATAATGGTGTTTAGGTCAAAGGTTTAGGGTGATGGTCTAAGGGTTATTAGATAAGTGATGGGGTATAGGTGAGAGTGTTTATGGGGGAGATGTTTGAACGAGGGTAAGAATGTTTTACCCTTCTTCAGTTTAAGGTTCGACCTAGACTTGAGATGAATGCATGTTTTGTTTATACAATATGGATGCATGATATGCATAAGGAAAATATTTTATGAGAATACAAAGGTGCAAGATTTTGATTATGGTACATACTACCTAAGGTTAGGATTTAGGTTCATTATATAAAAGGTAAGGGTGGCTCAGTTTAGGTACCCGTCACACTAGAGCAGCCATATACCTAACCACATGTGAGTTAAGAAGCCTCACGTAGGTCCAACAGTATGTGCTTACTCGTTACACCTTTGAAAGGATCAAAGGATTCATCGGAGGCGGGATGATTTCACTATTGATGAATAGACCCAAGGAGGGTTACCCACTCGATGCTGCTCACTATCCATAGTTTTCCTAAAATTAGGTTATACAGCAAAAGGCTTATGCAAGTGATGCATGCAAAGTCACAATTATATTAAAAGGCCAAACTCTTTTTAAACCAATTAGTAGTCCATTTATTTTTCCTTTTATTAAAAGAAAGTTAGTCTCCAGTGGAGTCGTTAGCTGTTAGGCCTTGCCCGAGCACTTTTCCAATCCGTTAAAGGGAATCCAAATACTCATTTGGGAAAGAACTCACGAGGAAGCCCTCAGGCTTATTTTTGATAGGTTTGAAAATTATTTCTTAGATTCGCCACTTTAATTTATTTTTATTTGGAAAAATATTAGGAAAAAACCTATTTGACTCTAATTATTACCTAAAGAGAAAAGATCACCAACCTCGAAACAAAAAAAGATTCGGGGACTAGGTTTTCAGTTTATTTTAACAAAATAAGTTTAGCCAATGAATATAAGAGTGACTTAAAATATATTTCACGAACAAATTAAAATGCATGAACAATTTATAATATGCATGATCATTTAATTCATCTATTTCAACAATAATGTAAAAACACAGTTAAGGTTTAAAATAAGAGAAAGTTAATATTACACTAAAATCCCAAATTTAGGAGATACCTCCTCTAGCCCTTATGAGTTCTAGGAAAGTCACACATTCTTCAAACTAATACTAATAACAAAACAAAAATAAATGAAGAAGGTGATAGGGAGGGAAGAGTTAGTTGGTTTTAATTGGATTCGATACTTAAACTAAGCATGCTTATGTATCTATTTGAATGGGAATCAGAACCTACGCAGTTCTCCCTTCTTGCGAGGGGGTTAGTTTAGCCTAGCCACTTTATCATATTTTGATTGATTGATTAAAAGAGAGTTGAGTTAATTGATTAACTTAATTGACTACCGAGTTGATGAGCTAGCATCCTAGATGAATGAATTTAATTAACTAACTAAAAGAGGCAAGGAAATTTAGACAAAAGAAAATTAAAGGAAAAGAAACTTACATCGGATGATGGGCAATGACTAGCCTCGGATGGCATGGCGGCTTGCCTCTGGACAGCGGATAGGGGCTTACCTCGAATGGTGGACGATGTTAGCCTCAGATGGCAGGCGGCGGCTAGCCTTGAATGGTGGGCAACGACTATCCTCGGACGGCGGGCAGTGGCTAGCCTCGGATGGCAGGTGGTGGCTAGCCTCGAACAACGGACACAAGCCTTGGGCAATTGACTTGCCTCGAATAGACTAGTGGAAAGCCTTTAACTAGTCAGGTAGGAATCAAGGAGAAACTCCCCAACTTGCTTTGTGAAGTAAGGAGCTAATGCAAAGTGGTTTGCTTGAAATTAATGCTTTTCAAGCTTTAGAAGTTGGTCCTTGAAGTATGAAAAGGTCCTTTATATATAGAGGGAAGGCTAGAGCTCAGAATGCATAAACTTTCGATGTGGGAGTGTGGAAAAATAGGGAAACTCAAGTGAATAGCAGCAAAAGCCTCCACGGCACCGCAACTCTATGAGGCAGCCAGCCTTGCTTCCATTTGTTTTGCTTGTTTTCACTTGTTCTTGCCCATTTCTTGTCCATTTTTCATGACTCTAGTTACGTTGTACTCGTTACTCGGTTTCAGATGATTTGTAAGGGTTCAAATTTCAAAAAGAAATGTTTTGATTTTTCTATTTTGAGAGTTTTTGACTTCTGAAGGTTTATTTACCAAGCCTAAGTGTTTCTAAAGTTCAAACACATACTGAAAGGTACAAAATTAAGGGTTCACAGGTGGAGGGCTAAAACTGCTCAAATAATAAATAGACCAACAGAGCAAGAACAAGTGGACATTTTTGCCAAAAACCTATTTTCGACCTATCGAGCCCTCTTGTTAACCCAATATCTACCCATTTTTAAAGCTTTGGTTGCAATTGCATCAAAGATTGAAGATTACATCCAAAGTGCATCATTTCAACTTGAATTTTCCACCATTAACTAGAACAATGATGAAGAACCTGAGCCCAATCCAACCTCACCTTACCTCAGCCCTAAGTGGAATGACATGGAAGAGTTCAAGTTCAGCTAATCTAGCCTATTTGAGATTGAATTCCAAGTTTGAGTTTGAGCCAGAGTCTACATCTCAAAGCTTGAGTTTAAATTTGAGCCTAATTCTGTCATCTCATTTTTTTTCTTTGTATATTTTTTCATCAATTATGTCGATCCCTTTTTATTATCTTGTAATAAAATTTTCTATTGTAATAGAATATCTATATTTTTTTAGTTATTTGTGCACTTATCTTTCTTGTTTTAAACATAGGTGAGCTTTGAAAAAGAAAAAAAAAAAAAAGAAGAAAGAAAGAAAGAAAAAGAAAGAGAGAAAAAAAGAGAAAGAGGAAAAGAGAAATAAACAGTCAATTAAATCCATCACAGCTAGCATATGTTAAAATTAAGGTGCCATCAATAATTGCTTTGCTAGCTCCTAACTAAAGAAGGTCAAGAAATAGACCTCATCTCAAATAGATGAAACACAAAAAATAATTCAATATAATTACCCATTGCACTTTAGGTAATCAAACGATACACCTCAATAAGGGTTAACAAGTTTGTTATGTCCAAAGTTATCTTTAATCAATCAGTCTTGTCTTATGTATTTCAAAATTATCCTTCCTTATTAGAGGCTTATTCTCTAAAGTGATATTGTCTTCTATGTCCTCATCTTACAGTTGGGGCATATCTTTTTATGTTGTCATCATTTTCTTTGTTAATCCATCTTGTCACTTAGCTAAAATATCTTTGGCATAATCTCTCACATTGCTAGTCCATTATATTCCTATCTCTTATTGGGAGAATGATCCCTAAGTTATGTCTTCTTACCAATCCTTCAGCCACTCTTTAGGGCATTTCCTTTTAACCAATATGTCATTTATGCTCACGCCAATAGAGTGTCACCCTAAATGTCTCTTCAACCTCAAAATGATAAGATTAGCTTAGCTTATTCTTTTCCATGAATCATTTGATAAATAGCAAAGTTATACAATCTCCTTGATCTTTTTCAAAATTTCCAACCCACCTTTAGACCATTCCCAAACTTAATAATGTACCATCCTAAGCCTTATTGGAAAATTCACACCATCATTTCAGGCTTAAACCTTTTAACTCAAGCGCTAAACCACCCTTTCCTTAGCAAAGTCTTATCATCTTCCAAGGGCTAAGCCCAAAGGCAGAACCGAAGATCCTAAGTCTTTCAAGACTCATCATCCTTTAAGCCATATTTCTTTAGCACAACCAAAATAAAGTCATGTCTTGCAAAGCTTAAGAAGGGTCGAACCACTCAAAATCAAGTCATTTCATGTCTCTTTGGCAAAATCTCATTATCTTTGAAAAGACCAAGTCTTCTTGGCTAATTACATCACCCATAAAGTCTAATCGAGTCAAGGCCTGCCAACTATCTGATAGGCATTGAAAATCTAATACAACCATGACAAAGGGCAAGCCCCTATCCATGAGCCTGTGGAATCTTTATGACCAAAACCTTTACCACCATACCTGAGCTAAAGCCAACCATCTAAAGCACCCTCATAGAAAAGCCTAAGCTGACAAACTATTCTTAAGGCTTGAAAACATTTTAACCAAAGCCTTCAAGCCTTCACCCTAGAGCCTAAACCAAGAAGCCTCACAATGAAGCCCACTCCCAAAGGCCTTCACCATGAAACCCATGATCTCCTCCAAAGCCAACACCTGACCAAGCCTTCCTAACTAATTTCTTAGCTAGACCTTTCCTCTAAGCCAAACTTAGCCTCCTAGTTTGACATCTTACAAAGTCTAGCATCCCAAGAATTTTTTTTTTTTTTGACTAAGCCTTCTAAAGATAATTTCTTAGCCTGACCTTTCCTTTAAGCCAGACTTAGCCTCCCAATTTGACCTCCTACAAAGTCTAGCATCCCAGCCTAGGCCTAAGGCAAAACTTGACTGAGTCTTCCAAATGAACTGTCCAAAGGTTGTATCCTAACAAAGCCGAAGTGCCAGACCTAACTAAGCCTTCCTTGTGAACTTCTTCGAGGCTAAGCCCTAGAAACTGACCTTCTCCAAACCTTCCAACCTAATCATCTCCAAAGACCTGACCCTCTTGATCAAGCTCTCTAATTTAGCCTCAAACCAAATCTTCTCCAAAGTTAGATTTATCTTAGTCTTTTAAACTGACAACCCGATCTTTTCTAAGATCACATCTTATTTGACCTCCCAGAATGACTTCTTCCTAGGTTGAATTGATAGCCATTAACCAACCAACCTCATATGATAGGCCCATTTCACCTCTTAACTAGCCAATCAACCAAAAACTAAATGACTAAACAACTTTCCTTTATTGGGGGCACCTCCCTTCCAAATATTCACCTTTCTGAAATGGGGGCATCTTTCTTCCAAAGATCAATACTTTTATATCAGGCTAATCTTTCACAAGTTTAAGGTATCTAATCATTGCATAATTATCTAGCATTTTTGCATGAAATAGGCTCATGAATCGAGACAGATTGTCAAACTCTCGAAGTAAGACAGGATCATCACTTTTCAATCCTACCATAAAGGACTACTACTTTTACTATTCCTACCAGACATGACAGTTATCTTATCATTCCTACCTATCAAGATGGTCATCTTTTTTATCCTACCAGATAGGATTATCACTTTTTCATTCCTATCAAATAGGATAAATACTTTGCTATTCCTACTAGACCGGACAATTATCTTTACCATTCTTACCAGACAGGATGATCATCATTTTTATCCTACCATATAGGATCATCACTTTTCATTCCTACTAGAAAGGACTATTACTTTTACTGTTTCTATCAAATAGGATAATTATCTTTACCATTCCTATAATACAGGATGGTCTTTTTTTTTATCCTATTAGACATGGTCATCACTTTTCATTCCTACCAGAAAGGACCATTACTTTTATTGTTCCTACTAGATAGGACAGTTATCTTTATCATTCCTACCAAACAGGATGGTCATTTTTTTTATCCTATCAGATAGGATCATCACTTTTCATTCATACTACAAAGGACAACTACTTTTACTGTTCCTACTAGACAGGACAGTTATATTTACTATTGCAACCAAACAGGATGGTCATCTTTTTTATCTTACTAGACAGGATCATCACTTTTCATTCCTACTAGAAAACACTATTACTTTTACTAGACAGGACAGTTATATTTACCATTCCTACCAGATAGGATGGTCATCTCTTTTAATCCTACTAGACAGGATCATCACTTTTCATTCTTACCAGAAAGGACAATTACTTTTACTGTCCCTACTAGATAGGACAGTTATCTTTATCATTCCTACACAATAGGATGATCATTTTTTTTATCTTACTAGACAGGATCATCGCTTTTCATTTATATCAGAAAGGACCATTACTTTTACTGTTCTTACCAGATAGGACAATTATCTTTACTATTCCTATCAGACAGGATGATCATCTTTTTTATCCTACCAGACAGAATCATCACTTTTTATTCCTACCAGAAAGGACTATTACTTTTACTAGATAGGACAGTTATATTTACCATTCTTACTAGATAGGATCGTCATCTTTTTAATCATACCATATAGGATCACCACTTTCTATTCTTATTAGAAAGGACAATTACTTTTATTGTCCCTACCAGACATGACAGTTTACTATTCCTACAAGACAGGATTGTCATTTTTTTTATCCTACTAGATAGAATCATCAGTTTTCATTCCTATTAGAAAGGATCATTACTTTTACTGTTCTTACCAGACAGGATAATTATCTTTACTATTTCTACCAAACAGGATGGTCATCTTTTTTATCCTACTAGACAGGATCATCACTTTTTATTTCTACTAGAAAGGATAACTACTTTTATACGGCACCGTAGACATCTGCAGCATTACCATAAAGACCTCTGCGGTGCCGTATAGCCTTATGTGGCAACTCTTGCAAATTTCACTATTTCACACAATCCCACATTGGAATTTCAGTGTTTTCCTCTTTTAACCTTATCCGTATATATAGAGAACCTCTCCACACTCCAAGAAATCAATTTTGGGAGATTGAAAGCTTTTACATTAAGCAAACCACTTTAGTTCTAAAGATTTTCTTTTCTTTCACTTTGCATTTGCTCTTTGCTTCGCAAAGTGAGTTGAGGGTTTCTCCTTGATTCCTACCTGATAAGTCAAAGGCTTTCTGCCTACCTATTCAAGACAAGTCTATTGCCTAAGGCTCATGTCTGCCATCCAAGGCAAGCCATCACCAACCATCCGAGGTAAGCCACTACACCATCCAAAGCTTGTCGTCGCTCATTGTCTGAGGTAAGTTTTTTTCCCTTTTCTTTTCTTCATTCATTGTTTCCCTCCTCAGGGATTTGTGTTCTAAGGTTCCTTACCTAATTCTTAATTCATTAAGGTAGTCAATTAGAATCTAACTTAATTAACTTCACTTAGTAATCCATTGGTTAAATCAATCAACCTAATCCTTTTTTAATCAATCAATCAAAACATGATAAAATAGCTAGGCTAAACTAACCCCTTCATAAGAAGGGAGAATTGTGTGGGTTTTGATTCCCATTCAAAGGGATACTTATGCATGCTTGGTTCAAGCATTGAATCTAATTAAAACTAACCAACTCTCTCCCCTATCATCTTCTTCACCTGCTTTTATTTTATTTTCTTTTTGCTTTGTTATTAGGATTAGTTTGGAGAATGTGTAACTTTCTTAGAACCTATAAAGGCTAGAGGAGGTATCCCCTAAGTTTGAACTTTTATTGTAATGTTAACTTTCTTTTGAACTTTACTTGTATATTTGCTTTATTGTTGAATGGATGAGTTGAATGATCATGTATATTATCATCTTAAATTATTCATGAAATATATTTTAAGTTATTCTTATATTAATTAGCCAAACTTATCTTGTTAAAATAAACCAAAAACTTAGTCCTCAAATCCTCTTTGGTTTTAAGGCTAATGATCTTTTTTCTTTTGGATAATAATTGGAGTCATATGGATTTTTTCCTTCTATTTTCCTAAATAGAAATAAATTTAGGCGGCCACTCTAACAAATAATTTTCAAATCTATCAAAGATAAGCTCAAGGGCTTTCCCGTGAGTTCTTTTCCAAATAAGCATTTCGACTCCTTTTAGCGGATCAAATTGGTACTTGGGTAAGGCCTCATAACTTCTATAACATAGCTCCTCTTGCAAAAGTAATTAGGTAAACTAAAGTAGATTTTCTTGAGTCAACATTACCAGCCATGTCTGCATTTGTGTAGCCAACTACATAGGCTTGGTAGTTCTAAAACATAGGCATATTTTGGAAGTACTATGAAGATATTTGAGAATCACTTTTCTGCACCCTAATGTTCCTCACTAGGATTTGAAAGGAACAGTCTCACTATTTTAACTATATGAGCAATATCTGATCGTTTACATACTATAACATACATCACACTTCCAACAGTTGAAGCATAGGGGACTTTCTTCATTTCTTCCTTCTCTCCCTCTTTCAAAGGGCATTGTTTAGTACTTAGCCTAAAGTGATAAGTAAGAGGGTAACTAATTGCTTTCGCTTTATCCATATTAAACATTTGAAGTACTTTCTTAACATACTTCTCTTGTGATGACCATAATTTCTTGGCTCTTCTATCTTTGATAATCATTATGCCAAGAATCTATTTTACTAGCCTTAAGTCTTTTATAGCAAAAAACTTGCATAGTTGTTTCTTTAAGTTGTCGATTCAGTTAATATTATGGCTAATAATTAACATATCATCAACATAGAGCAAAAGAATAATGAAATCATCATCAGAGAATTTTTGTACAAAAATGCAATGATGTACAGTATTCTTCTTGTAGCCTTGCTTCTCTATAATTGACTCAAACTCCTTATACCATTGTCTCGGTGCCTATTTTAAGCCATAAAGGCTTTTCTTCAACCTGCACACAAAGTCCTCTTTTCCTTATTCTTTAAAATTCTCTGGCTGTTCCTCGTATGTCTCCACTTCCAAATCTCTATGAAGGAAGACTATTTTTACATCTAATTGCTCAATTTCTAAGTCTAGACTTGCTGCTAGACTAAGCACTATACTTTACAATTGATGAAAATATGTCATCAATACTTTTTCTTTGGTTGAATCCCTTAACAACCAATCTAGCTTTAAATCTTGGATGAGGATTGTATTCTTTATGCTTGATCCTAAACACCTACTTATTTTTTAAAGCTCTTTTGCCTTTTAGAATTAACCAATTCAAATATTTTATTCCCATGCAAGGACTTCATCCATCTTACAACCTTTAACCCATTTCGTCTTGTGTTCATCAATCATAGCTTCTTTAAAGTTCTCAAGTTCTCCCTATTAGTAAGTAACATGTACTGATCATATGATTATCTAATAGAAGTTTGTTTAACTCTCGTAGATCTCCTTATTGGAACTATAGGTATGCAAATAGTCAGTTTGATTCAAAATCAAACCGAACGAAAAGACCAAAAAAATTGAACTTATATTTTATGAAAACTGAATCGAAACTGAATTTTATATAAAATTGAACTAAACCAAAGCAAAAAAATTAGGTTTGGTTCGGTTGATCGGTTTGGAAATTTTTTTATTTTATATATATATATATATATATATATATATATATATATATATATATATATATATATATATATATATATATATATATATATATATATATATATATATATATATATATATATATATATATATATACACATAATAATATATAATATATTATTTTATATTACATATAAAATATAAAATATTTTTTGTGTGTGTATGTATATATATATATTTAAAAAAATATATTAAATTTCGGTCTATTTGATTCAAAGTAAATTTTATTGATAAAAATCGAACTGAATCGAAATTTAATTCGGTTTCATATTTTAAAAACTGAACCAAACTAGTTTGTTTGGTTAGATTTTTTAGTTTTAGTTCGGTTTTGCTCACTCCTAATTGGAACCTGAGAAGCCTCTAGTGTTGGTGGTTGATTTTGAGCATTATCTTCATGTGATTGATTTTGAATAGGAGCATCATCATCAGCCACGTTTGGCTGGTGATTTTCAACATCATCTCCAATTTGTTTTGGCACGCTTTAGAAGGAACTAACTCTATGTATACTAAGTCATCATCAGATTTTAGAACTTGCTTTTTCACTTTGCCAATATCCTTAATGGTTTGATCTTTAATAAATACAATATCATGGCTCCTAATAAGCTTGTTGTAGACTGGATCATAAAATTGATAGCCAAATTGATCTTACTCATAACTAATAAATATACACTGATAAGTTTTGACATTAAGCTTGGATCTCTCATCTTTAGGCATATGAACAGAAGCTTTGCAGCCAAATACCCTTAGATGTTCATAGGAGACGTCCTTTCCTAACCATACTTTCTTTTGAACATTATATTGTAAAGGAATGCAAGGTGAACAATTTAATACATGTACTACTGTATGTAAAGCCTTACCCTAAAATGTCTTAGGCAACTTTTCATATGAGAGTAGACATCTAATTCTCTTATCAAAGTCCTATTCATCCTTTCAGCTAAGGCATTCAACTATGTTGTCTTCGGAGAAATTGTTTGATGCTGCATACATGTTCCTTGAAATATATGTTAATGGTATAGTATGTTCTCTATCATTGTCTATTCAAATGCATTTGAACTTCTTCCTAGCATGCCTTTCAATCGAGGCATGGAATTGCTTGAAAACATATAGCACCTAATCTTTGGGTTTTAAGGTGTATGCTAATGTCTTCTTGGAATGCTCATCAATGAAAGTCACAAAGTATTGAGCACCACTTAGTGACTTTGGCATTGGTCTGATAGATCTGAGTGCACTAGATCCAACATATTCTTCATTTTGAAAGGGAAGAAACTCTTGAAAGCAACTTTATTTTGCTTTCCTAGTAGATAGTCAACATGCTTTTTTAAATGCACTTGGTCAATTTCGGATAATGCATTCCTTATCACCAATAGAGTCATTCACTTCTTGTTCATATGACCAACTCTTTTATTTCCCTATGTTTATAAAATTTCAGCCATTTCTTTTATAAAATCCATATGTTCATTTCCTTGATCTTGAAGTTTTTTCACATAATCTTTATCAATCTTACTAATTGAATCTCTCATTTGGCTAACAAGATCTTCTTTATCAGATGGATTATTTTTTATTGTAACCTAATAAAAATTCCTAAAAGATTCATCTTTCAATGGACGATCCATTCTTGTTCGCAAATTCACTACATGAAGCATCAAATATATCTTTCTTGTACCTTCTGATGATAATGATTGGGTTAATTTCACTTATGGTGCTCCAACATTTAACTAATGCATAGTTTGATACTTCAGTTTCAAAACGCTGCACAAAAATGCTTTAAATTCACTAACGGTTACTTCAAACTACTTTCTATAAATTGTTGTCTAATTAGTCATTACCCAACACACATGGCAGTCCACCATTCTACCTTATTATTCCCCAACAAAAAAGTGACAAGTCAGTAGCCCTCTCACATCATATTCTCTTTGCTTGCATAAGCTAAAAGTACTAAATTTTTCTCCTCCTCTGTAGGCATGTTTACTAGGAGGAAAAGGAAGCTATTGATGTGAAGGAAAATATAATATAGAGATTCAAAGGAAACAAAGAAAGATTATAGGTAAAATCAACCCTAAAATAAGAAAGATCATACCTTCCATTTGAATTTAATTTTTTTTTCATGAAACTTGATCCAAAATCTGCTATTGCATCATGGATTCCATAGATAGTCAACTTGTTACAGAGTTCATATCATCCATAGGAGCACCATTGTGCAAGTGTGGGGAAGAAGCATCGTTGTAAACATCATGGACTGAGGACAACCCAGGAAGGCAGTTTTATGGTTGTCCTAATTATGGGGTAAGAATTCTGTAAAAAATTAATATTTGTTTGATTTAGTTGGGTTTTTTTATTGATTGTTAGGGTTTAGGTTGAATTTGGGTTTAGGTTTAACAAATTTTAACTGTGAGTTTGTTGGTAACAAAGTTGTGATCTTTTTGTTTTGCAGACACAAAAAGGAAGGTGCAACTTTTTTGTTTGGATGGACCTAAGTTCACTGATCGCTCCGAAAATATGATAAATAGTCTTCTTAGAAAAGCTTATAGGTTGGAGAAGGAGAATAGAGAATTGAAGATTGAGGACACTGTCAAGTATGGAAAATGGGTTGCATGGGGTGTTGGTTTCATTTCTCTTGGTATCCCAGTTTGTTTAGCCTTGATGTTTAAGAAGAAGTAGTTGTTAGGTTAATGCAGATGCTTTGACAATTTTTTTTTAATGTTAGGTTGGGTTAAGTTACTAAATGTATTGTATTTAATATAGTGAAGATTTTATGCCTGTTTAAGTGATTGAAAGGGTCAGCTAGCAAGAACTTGTTTTACAGGTTTTAATTTTGTAATGTAATGTTGGTTTGGAATGTAAATGAAAGTTCACCATTTTCTGGTTTTATGATGTGTTTGCTCTAAAAACTTTTTTCCTGTTAAAGTATCAAGATAATTTTAAAGTGAGAAACAAGATAAGAAGTTAGCACAAATAGCTCAAGCATATATCATTAAAGCAGTAGACCCAGGTGGAATGTTTCTTACAACTTGAACACTTGTGTTAACACAAAAAAAGCAAATGCAGTAACCTAATGCTACTAATTACATAAAAGTTTCCAATCTTACTAATTTAAATTAGTTCCATCATGAAGCAAATGATTTAAATTGTAGTGTAAAACAAAAAAGAATCTGCATCATATCTAGTTGTATCTGACTTTAGTTGGATTGCAAAATTCACCGTGCATGGTTGCTTCTATCTTGAAACCCTACTATCTAGGACTTTTGCTCTGAAATTCTTTCCCTTTGGAGATTTGATATAAGTTTGTCCAAATCTGCTACTATCATTAATAATAAGATTAGAGTTGGATTGTTGACTCTGTTGAGTCAAAACACTGTGTTGACTTTCATGAACTTGAACATGGATTGAGCTTGTATGGAGCTGAGATAAGGGTCTAGTCTAGACTGAACTCTTATGAGGCTGAGCTAAGGATCTATGGAATAGTCTTCTTGGCACAAGCTTGACACTAGGTTGCTACACATTAATCATACAAAAATGAGTGCATAAGCCAAAAATGATAGCAAAGAACAAATTTTAAGCAACATATTCATTTTTAAAATGTCAGCATATATCTAACCAACTTAGTTCAACATAGTGCATGAACAAAAAATGATAGTAGTGTACTAATTTTGAACAACCTAGTCATGTATGAAAATGTCAGCATATATAAAAAATAACAGCAATGCTAGAAAATGTTAACTAATACCAAACCAATTTTAAGCCAATCAAAACTCAATGTTAGGTGTCACAATCGGGTGTTAAAAAAGACTTGGTACCTATGGTGGAATATCCTGAAATACCACTGCTCCTATCCTTGTAGCTTGCATCAGGAGAATATTTTGATAATGGTTGCATGGTATTAGTGCAACAAATACATAGAAAAAATTGATAATTCACAATTGTATTATGTTAATATTAGCATTAAAGTGATTGTTTTTTGTACTACCAATACCATTGGGCTAGATGATGTCCTAACCTTAGTCCTCCTTTTAATAGCCTATCATGGAATCAATGCACAACATACATATTAATAATAAGTCCACTATTTTGAAATTAATGAAAAGAATAATAATAAAAAAAGGAGAAGAGACAAGACACTTAGATGTGATGTGGAGCCCCTTTGTCTTAAGCATGATCTTTTGTTGTAACCTTCCTTATGACAAGCACTACATTTCACCCTCACCAATCCTTTCTTACTCAATTTGAGGGTTGTGCCTTCTTCTTCATTCATAGTTTCAGGTTCCTTCTCTTTAGTTGCTTTCTTTTTGTTGGCTTCATTTTCTAACTCCTCAACCTCTTTTCTTCTTTTAGTTGGTTTTCTGCCTCATTTTTTCTGAACCATTGGTGGAGGAGTTATGATGGAGCTCCCATCACTCTTTGGCCAAATATTTTGTCCATTAAGTGGTTCTATAGTGTGGCTATATACCTCCAAAGCAGTTGAGACATGATAGAATTTATCAACATACTGCTCAGGTGTTTGATTTTGATCAAATATGCAGACCACAACATGTTGACATGGTATTCCAGTCAACTGCCATCTTTTGTAGGTACAAGTATGTGTACCAAGATCCACAACAAATTAATATCCTTTCCCATAAACCTAGATTCTTGGTGACCTAGCAAATGTTGGGAAATAGACTCCAGATAATTCCTTGATTTTATCTAACTTCTTATGGATCTTAAGACAAAGTAATTTATTTGACATCTTTGCCTTCTCAAATTCACCTTTCTTCTTTGCTACTCTTCTCATAAACTGGTTTCTAATCATCTCTAACATGGTTATAATTGGCCTTGTTCTTGCATCCAAGATAAATCTATTGAAACATTCACACATGTTGTTCAATAGGATATCACATTTGGTTTGTGTTTTGAAATGAGCTCTACTCCAATTTTCACAAGGCCTTGCCCTTAATCATTCTCTGCAGTTAGGATTCTTATCCTCAACCCCCTTTAGACAATCCTCTAAACAGCTCATGTAACTAGCTCTTGCACATGCCTATAATATATCTTTGTAATCCTTGCCTTTATAAATGGCCCTCATGTTAGTCTATAGATGCCTAACAAAAAATCTGTGCTCAACATTTGGGAACATCTCACCAATCACATTGATTAATCCTTGTAAAACAAAATTTGTTCCAATAGTCAATCTCAATTTTTCACTCAACTTGTTTAAATACTAAATAAAAGAGAATATTTCATACCTTCTGTCAATATGACATGAATGTCCAGTTATGTGAGTTATATAACTTCAAGTCCTATTGCAAACACCTCATAAACCAACCCTAATATTACATATTCTCCTTCCTCACTACTACATAAGCTATTAGGAATATGCAATCATTTGTGTCTATGCCAACAGCATATAATAATTGGCACCCATAGGTGCCCTTCAACCAACAACCATCCAAGCATATGATAGGCCTGCACCCTACCTTAAAACCATCTCTTAATGCTGCCAAACATATATACATGCCCTCAAATTCCCCATTTTCCTCCATGAATTCCACAGTAGACTTAGGATTGCTTCTAAGTACCTCTAACTTGTAATCATGAAGCCTATTGTATTGTGAAGCTTCATCACCATTTATCTTTTTCAAGGCAATATTCCTTACTCTCTATGCCTTCATCCTCCCAATAGTGTATCATCCTCCCAAAAGTGTACTTGAATTCTTTTCCAACTCTTGCAATGAAAGATGTTAACAACCATTTGGGATCTTCCCTAATATCATCCATACATTGGTTTGCCAACCATTTGGCTGTCATATAAAAATTCTTATATACTTTTGGGCAAATGTGTTTCAAATTTGCCCTTTTGATTTGGAAAGTTGGGTCCTGCAACCGTTTCCTATCAAGAATACTTGCATAAATTCTTCACTTGCAGCCTTTTTGACAACAAACAGCTTCTACTTTGAGCTTGTCATTTTTTGGGAACCAGATTTGGTATCTATGTTTAATACCAAAATTTCTGATTACCTCTTTCACCTCTCCCCTATTCTTAAATAGCATCCCAATCTAAAAAGTTGGATCTTCCATATCAGTATTAGTATTAAACTCTAGGTATCTATCCCTTTCCTCATCATCTGAGTCTGATTATATATGCAATTCATCACTAGGTGCATAGTCAGACTCTTGCTCTTCATTTCCAATGTCATCATGGTAATGGGGGTCCCTAACTGTTTGTCCTGTCCCAGGAGGCCTTCCCTTGGCTTTCTTTTGAATAATTGGGATGTTTTGTGCTGTATTTGAAGTGTTCTCATCCAATGCATCAGCCAAATCATCATCCATGTGTGAGGCCTCGCCCAAGCACCGGTCCAATTTGCCGAGGAATCGAAATGCTCTTTGGGAGAAACTCCATGATTGGAACTCACTGTGAGTTCAGAAAATTAATTTTTGCAATTTGAAAGTTGTGAAAGTGAGTCGCCACTTTAATTTACTTATTTTAATTGGGAAAATTAAAGAAAACCCAAATTGATTGACTCCAAAAATATTTTGATTTTGTCCCAATGGAAAAACACTAATCCACGAGTGACCAAAGAGGGCTCAGGGATTAGGTTTTGGTAATTACATAATTTGAGAAAATATAATTTTCTTTAGTTTGGCAAAAATTTGCAAAATAACTCTTAAAAAAGGAATTTTCATGTATGTATGAACAAGAATATAATGATGCATGAAATAGATATATATGATAAAATGAAATAAAATGGCAATAAATAAGTAAAAAAATAAATCCTACTTAATTATTACAAAGCCAAAATGATTAAAATAAAGAGGATCTTTCCTCTAGCCCTTATGGGTACTAGGGAAAGCACACATTCCTCAATTAAAGTAACATAGAATCAAAAATAAAAGATTAACGCAAATAAATCAAAGTAAAAGGAAAAAAATGTTAATAAAAAGATTTTGGAGTTGATGCCTTTTTAGAATGGCAGCCTGCGTATCCTATTGAATAGGAATCAAACTCCACGTAGTTCTTCCTTCTTGCGAAGGAGGGGTTCTAGGAAAAGTGTTGGTTTGTTTATTAATTTAATTCTGATTCTTAAATTAATAAATTTTAGATCTTTTCTGTTTTAGACCTAAAGAGAATTCTAGATTTGAGTTTAGAATTTTAAAAATGGACAAAAGGAATTATACCTTTGCTTTCCTTGATTTTCGGATGAATAGGGCAAGCTTAACTCCAGATCTAAGCTCCACTTTGGATTTAGGACCTTGAAGTTTAACTTTAATAGCAAAAAGTTAGCAAAATAGCATAATGAATGTAAAATAAAAAAAAAATTTGAAACCACAACTTTTGTATCAAATTTCAAGTAGAACTTAAGCATAATAAGTATAGCAATATAGGAGGATTTTTGCCTTGCAATTCCCCTAAATGAGCTGGAAGGAGGCTCTATTTATAGAGCTGCTGAAGAGGGTGCCGGCGGCACAAGCGGCACCCGTAGCGTGCCGGCCGGCTGGGTGGCATAATGGGCGTGCTGCCCATACCTCCGACACAGATTTTATGCCGCCTATGGGGCGGCACGTCCGGCATACCGCCTAGAGAGGTGGCATGCCGCATATGTGTTGACGGTTGGTTCAACCTGTTTCCTACTTTTTCGTCCGTTTCTAGTCCGTTTCAGTTTCGATTCGAGCTCGGCTTGATTTTATGGGTTCGTGACTGAAAAGCAGTCGACTAGAAGTGAAAGATTCAGAAAATTTATTTTTCAATAGGGCGTTGCCCGCTTGACCCCTGCCTGCTAACCGGCTAGCGGGACCGCCGTATGTGTAGTGCACTATTCTTAGTAGGTGTCTGTAAGGCCTCACCCGAGCACTGGTCTGATCCACCGAGGGATCAAAATGCTCTTCGGGAGAAACTCCACGATTGGAACTCGCTGTGAATTCAGAAAATTGATTTTTGTAATTTGAAAGTTGAAAAGTGAGTTGCCACTTTAATTTATTTATTTTAATTGGAAAAATTAAAGAAAACCCAACATGATTGACTCCAAAAAATAATTTGATTTATCCCAATGGAAAAGTGCACCAATCCGCAAGTGACCAAGGAGAGCTCGGGGATTAGGTTTTGGTAATTACGCAATTAAGAAAATATTATTTTCTTTAGTTTGGCTAAAAAAAATGCAAAATAACTCTTGAAAAAAAGAAATTTTTGTGTATGCATGATCAGAAATATGATGATGAATGAAACAGATATATATATATATATGATGAGATGGAATGACAATAAATAAGCTAGATAAAACCTACTTAATTATTATAATATCAAAAATAATTGAAATAAAGGGGATCTTTCCTCTAGCCTTTATGGGTACTAGGAAAAGCACACATTCCCCAACTAACTATAAAATAAAGTCATAAACAAAAGATTAATACAAATAAATCAAACTAAAAAGGAAAACAATATTGATAGAAAAGATTTTGGAGTTGATGCCCTTCAGAATGGCAGCCTACGTATCCTATTGAATAGGAATCAAACCCCACGCAGTTCTTCCTTCTTGCGAAGGAGGGGTTATAAAAAAGGTGTTGATTTGTTTATTAACTTAATTCTGATTCTTAAATTAATAAATTTTAGATCTTTTCAGTTTTAGATCTAAAGAGAATTCTAGATCTGAATTTAGAATTTTGAAAATAAAGAAGGATTATACCTTTACTTTTCTTGGCTTTTGAATGAATGGAACTAGTTTTGCTTCGGATCTTAACTCCACCTTGAATTCAAAAGAAACTTGGAATCTGGATCTAAAAAAAAACAACAAGTATGTTAGTATAAGAAAGGATTTATGCTTTGGAATGTGTCTTAACTGCTTTGGAATGCGTTGGAATGCCTCAAATGAGCTTGAAATGTATTGGGATGCGTGCCAAATGAGGTTGGAGGAGGCTCTATTTATAAAGCTGCCAGAGAGGGTTTCGACAGTACGGATGGCGGCGTCGGCATCATGGGCAGCACTAGCGACGCGGCTGCCTGCCGTGCCGCCTATCTGCTGGCATCAATTTAGTGCCACCCATGGTGGCACGGTAGGAGTGCCAGCCTGCTGGCGGCACGAAATGCATGCTGCCTCCTTGGCGGTACGACAGGCATGCCTTTCGTGCTAAAGGACCTATTTTCGCCCGTTTCAGGCCCGTTTCAGTTCTGATTTGAGCTTGGTTTAATCCTGTGGGTTCGTAACTGAAAGATGGTCCACTGGAGGTGCAATTTTGAGGGTTCACAGTGTCAAGCTATAGCCAGATCATAAAGGTGCAAATTTGAGGGTTCACACCATATCTTCTAAGTCATAGTCAAGATCATGCAGTTAATCATCACCAACTAGTGTAGTTGGGACATCACCAGTTGTGGCAGGTTGAACACTAGGTTTTTCATCACTTTGTTGATGTGCATCTTGTGCATCTTCACTCTCTTCTTTTATCTCAACTTGTTGAGAAGGCTGAAACATTATGGATGCATATTCATTCTCTACATCTCTGAAATCTCCTAAATGTACTCCATCATTCAAGTTGAGGATTTCAGCAACTCTTTTGTTGAAAATGTCATACACTTGCCTCCTTTTCTATCTAGCAATGCAACAACTATTCTGGCTTTGTTAATAATTATCAATGTGTGGTTCACAAATTGTCTGGGATGGTTGATCCAATGTTTGACTAGTGGGTTCATCATTGACTTGTTCAATGAACATCTCAATCTCACCCTTATTAGTGCCATGCAGAGCCAATTCATAAATGTCTACCACCCCTTTCACTTGCCTCAACCCTTCACTGAATGGTTTATCAGGAGACCTCCATCAGTATATCAACTTTCCATTTCACCTAAGATCTTTAACAACTCCATCAATGTCTTTAACGCTGAAATTATCAGGGTGACAGCCGCATATGGTAAATGAGTTACCATTGATATATGCTTCAATCTCTTTAACACCATTATAATGGAGCTTCACATTGAATAAGCCTTCAGAAATTGTCAAACAGAATCACGCATATGATTATCAATTAGTTAACTTGCAAATTACAACCAATTGATAATAATAGCAATAATTAAAATAGAATCACACATATGATTATCAACAAGCTTCATTGTATGTATTCCTAATCCCATTTGTATGAAAATAACCATGTGCTGATTTACAATAAAGAAAATTTATGAAAATAGTAATTTCCCAACTACCCCTTAACAACAATCATCAATGCATAACCTTAAAAACCCAAAATTTCCACCATTGTGTAATTATATATCAACTAATAAACATAAACAAATGACATGAAATTGACATTATGAAAATCAAACTAATAGTAAATTAGAAACAGACGTAGTCCTTACTGAGTCCCCATCTAGACAACTTGGTCCCCTCTTTGTTGTTTCTCCAACTGACAGTTCTCTTTTTGGCTTTATGCTATCTCTTTCTTCATTGTCTTCAAAATACCCAATTAAGTTTAGGCAATAATTTTTTCCCACCAATGCGAACCCCTATAAGTATCACTCTCTACACCTTTGCTTTTGCTGTAAATATGGCTTCTACACTCAGCTTTTGAGAGAAAATGTTGGGAATAATGAAATGATGGAACTGTCCTCCCCTCTCAGTTGTTCATGTGAAGAATAATGAAGAGAAAGGAATCCTCCGCACGCAGAGAGAGAGTTTTTCAATTGGGGCTGCTGACTTGTCATTTTTTTGTTGGGGAAATAATAAGGTGGAATAGTGGACTGCCACGTGTGTTAGGTAACGGCTAATTAGATGACAATTTATAGAAAATAGTTTGAAGTAACCGTTAGAGAATTTAAAGCATTTTTGTGTAGTGTTTTGAAACTGAAGTACCAAATTGTGCATTAGTTAAATGTTGGAGGACTATAAGTGAAATTAACTCGCACAAGTCGTGAATAAATAATACAGTAGTGAAATAAAGTGTCGATCTCATGAGTAAGAGTTGACAAGTACTAATATTACTGAATATCTTATTATTTAGACTATCAAATGAAAAGTATTGAAATTTAAATTAAAGTAAATCTATAGTGCTATTGCATAGGTAACTAGAGTGTAAATAATTAAACTTATAAGATCACTCCAAGAAAAATTTCCAGATAAGTGGTGGGGTTACAATGGTCCCACTTAAGTACCACTTTTCTAAACAGAAAATTATCAAGATAAGTAATTTAATAGTACAATAATTCACTAAAATTATATCTAATAATAGAAAGATTAATTAAAAAATTTAAAAACTAATTCAATGTATCTAATTCATAGGATTCAGATTTTATCAATTAATTACCTATGGTGTTCTTATGTTTGCTTGGTTGGTTTAATTTTATTAGAATTAATGATTAGATTTTTCCTTAATTTTGTGAAGTTCTCTCTTAAGATAAATCATAAGTATTCATGTTAATTTTATGTCTACTCTTGTGATCACAAGCAACTAGCATAAACCCATTAAGTTTTATGGAAATCCTTTTAACAATCACAAATGAGTATTCTTATCTCTAAGCAACATATACCCTAGGTATAATATCTTAATGAACTAATATTATACTTCCACTCTCGCTACTTTACATAATATCTTTAAACATATAAATAGTGATCAATTCATAAGCATTAAGTTCTAGGATAAAAGATTAATTCCAACAATCAAAATACTCAATCAATCAAACATAGAACACCATAAAATAATCAAGAGATTACATTTAAATCCTAAAAGAATAAATTTAACTACTTATAATTAAAAAAGAAGAAACGATTAACATAATAACAAACATAATAGTAACTTATAATTGAATTTAATTATAGAGTTTAGAAAAAACTTGTTTTGGGATACAATTTTTGATGAACTCAAGCTCCAAAAACTCCTCTTCTCTATGAAAATAAAAATAAAAGAAATCTACTCTAAGAAAGCATATGAAAATCTCTCTATATTTATTTTTTTGCTACTTTGAATTATGTTTTTGAAGAATGGAGGTAATGCCTATTTATAGGCAAATTTCATCTTTATTTTCAACCATATTGCATCAATGACTGCGTCATTATTTTCATAATATCATCGCTTGCATAATTTATTTCATGGTATTATCTATTGCATCATTGTGACATCATTTTCATCTGCAAAATAAAATAAAAATACTAAAAATATATTATAATTTATTTATAAATTGAAAAACTATTTATTTCTAAAATAAGTAATAATCTTATTACATTATCGAGAACTGAGTTAAAATTTGAGTTTAAACAAGTAAAAAAACTCTAAGAAAGTAGAGTTATCACATCTCTAAACTTAAGATTTTGCTTATCCTCAAGCAAAAGAAAATTCAAAAGCTAAACTAGTCCACTTTCGTAGGAAATTACGATTGCATTTAGCGTATGCAACAAGCTTTTAAATCTCTAAGTGTTCCATAAAGGACGAGTTATAGTCTTGTAAGGGTTTCCAGTGGTGATACCTACAAACACTTATAAAACTCTAAACTTTCAACTATTTATTTCATAGAATAATCAAATACCACAGAAAGGAAATTTAATCATCTCGTGCTTATGTTGAATAATTTTTTAAAGGTCTCAAGAAATTAATATTTATAAACAACATATCAACAACATTGTAAGTCAAGTTTTTATCTCAGGTTAGAAACAATCCTCATCTTAATCATGCTTGAATAACCATGCATTAAATCAATTGCAAAGATATTGTTGCACTTCAAATAGGTATATACACACTACTATCTTTAAATGCCTCTATCAAAAGATAAAAAATAGATGTATAAATCTCATAAGTATGTTAATGAAATTAATCTCCACTAATAGAATTCACAAATCAAGAGAGATCAATAGGTCTTAACTTATTCTCATGCCTTTATCTACAAGGCTTAAATTTTCAATTGATTTTTTCTAGAAAGATTCTAAAGTTCAAATCTTAGGTGGTATTTAATAAAATTAAAAATTAAGTGTTGAAAATTTAAATCTTATATAAAATAAGTAATATTATTTTTAAATTATAAAAATTTTTAAAAATCTAATCACTTATTGTATTCGGTACAAATTTTAAGTTAATAATTTTAACTTACTGTTTTAAGTTATTAAGTGAAGAATAATTGAGATTTTTAAAATCCAAATAATTTAAAATAATTAAGTGTTAAAAATTTTAATTTTAAGTATTGAATGATGTTATTAAACACCCTTTAAATTTTCTTTTTAGATTTATTCAAATAGTGTTTTTGAAATAAGTAATGCTATATTTATTGTCTTAATATTACTACTAATCTTATCACCTCAATATCTCACAGCTTACAATACAAGAAATTACTCTAATTTTTTATTTAACTCCATAGATATGATTTTTATCTATCATCATATGTTTCCTTTGATATATTAAAAAAAATAAATGGACAATATAACAAATCTCTGTACTCAAGTATTACATGCTAACAAAATCAAAGTAAGAAAAACAAAACAAATCAATGATTTTTGTAAAAAAGAAAAATAGCGATGTATTTTTTTGAAGACAATGAAATGGGAAATCAGTAAATAATTTTAAAAGTTTATCTAAATAATTTTAAAAGTTTATTTTTAAATAAAAGTATTATTTTATATTTTTAAATGAACAAGTCTAGTAAAACAAAAAATAATATTAATAATAAATAAAAGATTTGTTCTTCTGTTTGGCTAAACAATATGAAATCTCTCTTTTGATAAAAGAATAAAGGAATCAACAATTTTCACACTTGTTAAGATATGATTAAACTCAACAGTTTTAATTTTATATGTTATATCTATTAATAACAAAAATTTGATTTATAGTTGCTCTTTAATTTTCTCTCTATTTGCTAAGCAAATAAGAATTAATCCAAAGTTCAAACTATTAAATCCTTTAAAGGAGTAAAGCTATTAAAAATTTTAAATTATTAGATTATCATATAAATTTCAACTTATATTAAAGAAAATTTTTGTTTAAAAAATAAAAAGATAAAATTATGACATTTAAAAAATAAATATAGATAAATAAATAAATTGAATCCATAATATCCAATACAATATATAAAAATATATAAATAAGTAAAATTTTGATACGAATTGAAAAAGACAAAAGTTAAATCAGATTTTATATTTATTTTGAATCAAAATATGTCTTTATTTTATATTTATTTTGGATTGAGTAGTCCAATCATCATAAATTTATAAAAATTTCACTTTTTATTCATTTTATTATTTGCTAACACAAGGGCTCGCACTGACACAAAATCCGAATATAAGTACAATACTCGCGAGTTCTACTGCTTATTCCAAGAATATTGTATTTCTTCAAATACAATTTAGTGCATTACATGATTGTGCAATTAGAAAGAATCAAATAAGACTTAAATATTTTTTTCGTAAAATTTTAAAAATAATCAATTTTCTCAAATTTGAAAAGTTTCATTTAAACTGGGTATAGAGATCGAGAGAGAACATTGAATAGTGATATCAAATGTAATAACAAAAAAAAGATATGGATTGTATCAAAGAATAGTTTCTAAATACATTGTTATCAAATAACTTGCCACCTCACAAGTAGGAAATAAAAGTTAATTATCCCATAAAATTGTCTAAGGAAAGAAGAATGGTATGCAAAAAACTAATAGAAACATTATACATGCATATACAACAATAAGATAATATGCAGAAAAATAGATCTTATTACCAAGGATATCATTATCAAGGCTGAAAATAAGGGATATCATTTTTATTTTGAAAGAAAATAGTTCTTTGTGCATTTTTGTTTTGCAATAATTATTAATAAAGTACAAGAACAAACAATACCTAATGTGGAAGTATATTTAACATGAATAATTGTATATTGTATTATCAAAAGATGTGAGCATTTACTATGAAAATATTGGTTAAAAGTGAAAAAAAAGCAACTTATAATTAAAAATGTAGTTTATAAAAAAAGTTTTGTTGCCTAACAGGTACAAAAAGTTAAAAAATAATATCATATAATATTTATTTATATTATTTACATATCATATAGCACTTATACTAATAATTAAAATATAAATATTTGCATCCTAAATTATGTTTTAAAATGAGTCGTAACAAATTATAATGGAGGTCAACGTGCACTTATACTAATATTTAAATTATTTTCATATCATATCATATATATATATATATATATATATATATATATATATATATATATATACTTTTTTTTTTTGAAAATAATAAATATTTTATTTCCTCCATTTGAATATTGAAACTTGAATTATATATCTCCTATGAAATATTAGCTTGCCATAAAGTTCCACAACTTAATATGAAATTAATTATCCAAACCTAACTATCTACTTATGGCTATGATGTTTTATATATATATATATATATATATATATATATATATATATATATATATATATATATATAAAACATCATAGCCATAAGTAGATAGTTAGGTTTGGATAATTAATTTCATATTAAGTTGTGGAACTTTATGGCAAGCTAATATTTCATAGGAGATATATATTTGATGTTTATTCAAGTTTCAATATTCAAATGGAGGAAATAAAATATTTATTATTTTCAAAAAAAAAAGTGAAATATCTATTTGTTTGTAATTAACTAAATATCTATTTAAATTTAAATTAATACATACATAGATATTTAATTAACTACAAACAAATAAATATTTCACTTTTTTTTTAAAATAATAAATATTTTGCTTCTTGCATTTGAGTATTGAAATTTGAATAAACATCAAATATATACCACCTACGAAATATTAGCATGCCATAAAGTTCCACAACGTAATGTGAAATTAATTATCCAAACCTAACTTTCTACTTATGGCTATGATGTTATATAAACAAATAAACTAACAATTACCTAAGCAATTAATTAACGTTAGTCTGTTTCACTTTGACATCTTAATTTTTTAGAAAACAATATATAATTCAATATTTTTTTATTAACTTTTCAACTCAACTAATGTGCCATCATTTTATTTGCCATTTTATTTTTTTAAAAAAAATTCATTTTGTATAAAATATTTTTCAATACAACAATGTCACATCAATTTGATTAATAAGTTGAGATAAAAATATTAGATTAATTTTTTATAGAATTATTTTCACGGCTCAAATTGTCAATTTCATAATTACTTTTTTAGTTAATTTTTAAGTACATGGAGAGAATTTAAACCTCTATTTTAGTTATTGTGCTTTTTTTTGTATGTCTAATTAGATCTCCTAGATATTTTATTTTTCCAATTCCAACTATAAATTTTTATGTTGGTTCAATTGCATTCAATTTTTGTCAAAAAAAAAAAAAAAGATTTTTATATTAAAATAATAATTTTATTTTAAAATAATATGATATTTTAATTATTTATTTTTGAATAATTAAATAAATTAAAAAAATTAAAAATTCAAGAATATAAAAAACAATATCAAAGACTGATCTAGCAACGTCAACCCAAAAAATTCAAGAACCTCAACGCTTAATAAATTAAAATCTAACAAAAAAATTCAAATATAGCAAGAACATCAACACTAAAAAATAAAAGTGGAAAGTACAAAGGAAAAAAAATATTTATGGTTTGACCATTTTACATTTTACAATCTGTGAATTTTTTTGATAAAAATAAATTTGTGATTTATATTATTAATAATTCGAGATCCACAGCCTTAATGATGTTAGTATCTGCTAAAGTGGCGTTTACGTAGTAATAGTGACATTTATGCTACGTAACCGTCATATCAGAATGGAAGAAGTCTTATATTCTATTTTATCAAAAAAATTTTACAAACCCCAAAGTATAAACAAATCAAATTACAAGATATTTTTTATTTTTTTCCAAAATGAAATTTAAAAAAATCCCTAAAAGTTCAAACTTAGTAAAAACATCAACCCAAAAAAAAAAAAAAAAGTCAAACAAAAAGGAATTTTAAAGGTGAAATCCTAGCAAGAACATCAACTAGAAATAAATATTTTCAAAGCAAAATAAAAAAAAAAACTCTAAAAATTGAAACACAATAGGAACATCAATTCAAAAATGTAAAAAATCCACGAACAATAAAAACTAACTATTAACATAATGTTAGGTTCCTAATTACGGCATGATCTTAGGTTTCTAATTAGACTTGTTACTATATTTATATATATTTTAGACTCCTCATTAGACTTGATTATAGGTTCCTAATTAAGCTATTATTTCCTTTTTCTTTCTCACCTTTATATATATAAAGATGTGTGATTTTATTATATCATACACACAGAAATACAAAGTTCCTTTTCTCATAACATGGTATTAGAGCCCCTCTGAAATTTTTTTCTTATGTTTCTAGTTTATTTTTCTAGCAATTTTTCTTTGACCGAACTAACTCCTCTCTCTTTGATCAAACCGGTTTAGTCTCTTTTCAATTGGTTTTTTAATACCGCAGATCAGTTTCTGAAGAATTTCTGCCCCCTGAATTCAATTTTCTAGTATGCTTTCCCAAATTTATCTCTATTTTTCCATACTCATTAAAATGGAGAAATTAGATATTGCAAAACTAATTACAACAATTCTGAATGGATCCAACTACAATCTTTGGGTTCAAGGAATGAAAATTTTTTTAATTGGTCGCAAGCTTTGGCCTCTTGTCACTGGAGATTTTACTAAGCTAATTAGAGATCCAGAAGAAACTGATGCTAAATTTATTGATCGTCTTGAAGATTGGGATAGCAAAAATCATTAGATTATCACTTGGTTCCACAACACTTCTATCCCATCTATTCCTATTCAATTTGCTTATTTTGACATTGCCAAAGAAATTTGGAAATTTTTAGCCAATTGATATCAAACCACTGGACTTGCTCACTATTTTCAGCTATGGACTACACTCCATAATCTCAAATAAGAATCCGGTCAATCTGTGAACGAGTTTCTTGCTCAGGTGCAACCGATTTTGAATCAAATCTCTCAAGCCTAGATAAGTGAAGATCATCTTTATCTTATTCAAGTCCTTATGGCTTTTTGACCTAAATATGAAGCTGTCCTTGCCTTCCTATTCCATCTCAATCCTCTTCCTACTTTGGATATGGTTATACAGGATCTTATCTTTGAGGAAACTTGTCTCTATCTTGACAAGACTCCTAGTTCTAAACTTGCTCTTACAACTACTCAATGTCCACATCAGAAATATAGCAACCAAATTTGTAAGAATTGTAATGGTCATAATTTTGCTAATTGTCCTATTATAGAATGCATATACTGTCATGGTCTTGGTCATATTCTTGAGCATTGCCCAATTTGTCCTCCACGACCAAAAGGAGGGTATTATAAGTTCAAGAACTTTTCAAAGCTTGGATCAACTTCTGTCACTACTGCTGTCACTGAAGGCTCTACTGCTATCACCATGAATGATCTTGAGGCTCTCCTCAAACAGGTTATCTCTTCTAATTTCCTTGCTGCCATGTTTGTCACCTCGGGTAACTCTCATTGGCTTTTTGACTTTGCATATTATAACCATATGACTACCAATATTAATCTCCTGTCTTCCAAACAACTTATTTCTTCCTTGCCACCAATTCACACTGCAAATGGAATAACAATGAACATCACTCATACTGGTCATACATCTACCCTTAAACTCAATCTTCTTGATATCTACTATATTCCTAACTTAGCACTTAACCTTATCTTTATTGGTCAATTATGTGAAACTAGACTAAATGTTATCTTTTCTCCTTTTGGTTGTCAGGTACAGGATCCACAAATGGGATAGATTCTTAAGACAGGTCGCAGGGTAGGGCGATTATTTGAGCTTATATCTCTTCATCTTCCTTATAATTTTGTGTCTGCTGCTGCAACCGCCAATTCTTCCATTCATCAATGGCATCTTCGTCTTGTTTACGCTTCAGCTAGTAAAATTCAGCCTTTAATTTCTCATGGCTTGTTAGGATTTACAAAGTTTGAGTCTTTCAATTGTTTACATTGTCAACTTATAAAATAATATGCTTTGTCTTTTCAGACTAGTAATTCTATCTCGAACAATCCTTTTCAATTAATTCATTTTGACATTTGGGGGCCTTCTCCTATTTCTTCAATGAATGGTTTTCATTATTTTGTATTATTTTTTGATGATTTCTAGATTTACTTGGATATATTTCTTAAAAAATCATTTTGAATTACCACAAATTTATATTAACTTTGCCAATATGATTAAAACTCAGTTTTCTTGTCCCATTAAAATTCTTCGTACAAACAATGTTATGGAATATCGGGACTCTTTCATGCTTCATTTCCTTCATCAACAAGGCACCATTATTCAACATTATTGTCCTCACACCTCTCAATAGAATAGTCATGCTAAACGCAAATATTGTCATATCTTAGACTTTATTTGTGCCCTTTTATTTTCTACCTCATGTCTAGAAAAATTTTAGGGAGAAGTAGCTCTTACTGTTGACTATACAATTAATCGAGTTCTTACCTTAGTACTTTACAATTTATCCGCTTTTGAAAAGTTGTTTGGTAAAACTCCTAATTGTAATACCCAAGATTTCCATAGCTTATTAGAGTTATAATAATACCATAAAGTATAAATTTCTATGAACATAGTACCAAATGATATAGTGATGGGATGAAGAAACCTTTTTGATGTTAAAGTGCATGATTGTGTATCTTTATGAAGTGTGAATGTTCATGTGCATTTTATTGAGTTAATTTAAGGTAATATGTCTTAGTTTGAGTTTATTATGATATAGGAATGTAGGAATTGAAATGCCAAGTGAAAGGGAAAGGAAAAAGCTACAAAAAATTTTTAGGTTCAGAAAGCGTATTCGAACGAGCTTGTTAATGGGCCTTGGACTCAAAGCCTAAGCCCATGGATTGGCTAGCCCACCAAGGTCCAAATTTGGTGGGACTTAACTCAACTAGGGTTAGAATAAGTTAACTAAAGGTTAGGGTAAGGCTAGGTTAGGTTAGTCACCATTTGGATGATAGTTATCTTTGTTGACTTTGGTCAACTTTGACGCCTAAGCTAATCCACTTTCCCATCACCTTGTCCACTTGCATTTTACTGATTATGAAAATCATCATTATAGTGCCAAGTCACCATCCACCTAAGGGCAATCTTAATCATCCATCTTGATCAATCTTAACCATCCATTTTAGGCAAAAATGTGACCATTGATCTTATGAGATTAAATCACCACCATTGATTTCATTTATATATAAAGAGAAAATATGTAAATTCCTTGCATTTGTAACCTAACATCAAAATCACACCCTCATCAAAAGCTAAAATCTCTCAACTTGTTTTTCATCATAGGACCAAATTCAAAGCATTTCAAGGTAAGATTTCATGTTTAAGTGTCTCTTCCCTTGTTTCTAACCTAAGAATGATAAGTTGTTAGCAAGTATATACTTTTCTTTTGATTTCTATGGTTGATTTTGATGGAGAGATTCAAAGGAGGATTTAGGTTACATGTTGGATGAGGGAATATGAAAATGGGTGAAATTAGGGTTTAATAAGTAAGAGGTAACAAAGAAAGCATAAGAAGATTAAGGGGAGTTGGGTAGACATGGGTGGCCCCACCATTGGGGTTCTAGCCGTGTGATAAGGGAAGTTTAGAATTTTGTCCAGACGCCTCCCACAAGTGGAGGCACGGCTGAGGTTTCACCCATGGGAAGCTATGTTTTTAGCCATATTAGAATAGTTGGTCCTAGTGTTCATGACTTAGTACTAGATTATTTTATTAATATTTTTATGGATTTCCTCATTCGTAATCTTATGATATAAGACATTGATAAATGATATGTTTATATGAAATGGTTAGAGTTTAGTTAAAAGGTTAAAGGAATAGAAATTGATGTATATTGTTTGAATGTGTTTGTAGAATCAAAAGAAAAAGGCATTGCTCGGAATACTGAAGAGCCTCGTTATAGTTTGCGTTAAGTTGTCAATATAGGAGCTAAGGAGTAGGAGGTGAGTACTTAATAATATTTTTCAACTTAAGCTTTAAATATAAGTATAAATGTTAATTCATTTCCAATTTGGAATGCATTGCGATTTTTTGGCAAGCATTTTTTACTTTCTTGATTATTGAGCCAAAGTGAATCAAATATTCCTTTATGGCACTTGGCCAAATGAGTCTATATTGTTTTGATCTCATAATGTGACCAATAATGAGAATCTAATTGTTATTGATATATTATCCATTGAATCATTTCATGGATAGAAAGGAAAAACATTGTAATGATACTATGATAAGCAGAATACCCCTATAATATGGGGCAATACATCAGACATTGTGCATAATAGTAATGGACTTATGGATAGGGTGAAAAATATCCGAACCCTAGCTGAGAAGGGTTTAATATCCCCAGTGCGTATGGCCTGATCAGTTGTATGTATGACAAGGTTTATGGGAGTGAGCAAGGCGTATGCCGCCACTTGATTGATTATTGGGGAAACACACCGTTTTCAAGAAAGGAATTATTATGCTAAAGATATAATATTTGATACATACATATGGGAAAATTATTTCATAAAAATAATTTCTGATCCATTTTACTCTGTTGCTATAAAGAATCACTTTTGAGCATGCACCATTGTTTAACCTTTTTATATTTTTCTATACTCACTGAGTTTTGTCTCGCCCCATAGTTGTTGTTCATTTTTAGGACTAGCTGATAGATCGGCAAGGTAAATTTCAAGCTCTGCATCTCCGCTTGGAAATTGCACTGCTATTTTGGTGTTATGTTGTATGTACTATGTTATATTTTGAAAGTTTCACTCTAGAGCTCCATAGATTGTAAGGTCTGTAATAATGATGTAATTTAGGATATTCATAGTATGTGTATAGATTGATATTATTTTATTTTAGTCTAAGCATTTGAGTTATATATGAATGGGTTATAACTAATATAATAATAAATGTTATCTTATAGATGAATGATATGGTAATTGATGATAAGGAATGGTTGACTTGGTTTCGATCTTAGGATAAGGGTAGCGTGGTTTTCCTTAGAACTTAAAAACTTATAAGAAAGTTTTACGGGTTTAGATGACTTTAAGTCTCCTTATGCCTTAGGACAGTCATGGCTCAAAGATGGGTCGTGACAACTATTCACTTCTTAAACCTTTTGGCTGTGTTTGTTTTGTCTTATTACAACCTAATAAATGTAGAAAATTGGAACCTCATGCTCGTTTATGCTGTTTTCTTGGTTATGGGATAGAACATAAAGGATGTCGTTGTTGGGACCCTATTTCTAATAAACTACGCATCTCTCATCATGTTACCTTCTGGGAAAACACCATGTTCTTCTCTCTTTCTCAATTTCATCACTCTGTCAATATTGACTCTATGTTTTTTATTGATTCTTCCATTGAGTTATTTCCTAGTTCTAACGTAGGTGATTTTGACACACTCAATATTGGCCCTGCCCCACCTGCTCCTATTGAACCTGCTCCAGTAGTTGATGCTGCACCTGCACCTGCCCTCCCTCATGACAATACTCTTCATCGTTCCACCAGGGTAAGAGAAACTCCACAGTATCTTAATGACTTTCACTGCTTCTCTGCTATTACAAACCTTTAAGAGCCTTACTCTTTTCGTCAAGCAAGTACTGACCCTCTTTGGCAGCAAGCTATGATTGAAGAACTTTAGGCTTTAGAGAAAACTCATACTTGGGATTTAGTAGGTCTTCCTCCAAATAAGACTCCTATTGGTGGCAAGTGGATTTATAAGGTCAAAACTCTTTCTGTTGGATTTGTTGAACGGTATAAAATTTGTAAGCTTTGACGAGCTTTATATGGATTGAAACAAGCTCCCAAAGTCTGGTTTGCCACTCTTACTCAATTTGGCTTTGTTTCTAGTTCTTATGATTCTACATTATTCATTTGTCACACTGACCATGGCATTGTCCTTTTGTTACTTGATGTTGATCATATGATCGTAACAAGAAGTGATACATTTGGTATTTTAGAATTACAATGCTATCTTAGCCTATATTTTGAAATAAAAGATCTCGATTTTCTCAGGTATTTTTTGGGTCTTGAAGTTTCTCATAATTTTGATGGTTGTTATCTCTCTCAAGCCAAGTATGCACCAGATCTTCTTTCCCGAGCTAGTATTACTGACAGTAAAATTGTTCCCACACCTTTGGAATTAAATTATAAACTTATGCCTATAGATGGCACTCCTCTTGATGATCCTACTTTATATCGCCAGTTTGTTAGAAGTCTTGTTTATCTCACTGTTACCCGACCTGATATCTTTTATGTTGTTCATTGCGTAAGTTAGTTCATGTATGCTCCTCACTCATCTCATTTTTCTGTTGTACTTTGGATCCTTCGTTATATCAAAGGAACTCTTTTTCATAGTTTATATTTTTCTGCTACCTCCTTTTTGGTATTATCGAGCTATTCTAATATTGATGGGGCCGGTGATCCAATTGACCGTCATTCTACTATTGGTTATTACTTCTTTTTGGGTGATTTTCTTATCTCTTAGAGAAGCAAAAGCAAACTATGGTAGCTCGCTCCATCATAGAATCTGAATATTATGCTCTTGATGATGCCACATCTGAATTACTTTAGTTATGATGGTTATTAGCTGATATGGGTATCACACATCCTTCTGCCACTGTACTTCATTGTGATAATTGAAGTGCTATCTAGATATCTCACAATGATCTTTTCCATGAACACACCAAACACATTAAAATCGATTGTCACTTTGTCTGCTATCATATTACTTAAGGTATTATACGTCTGCTTCCTGTCTCATCTTTCAATCAAGCAGTTGATATCTTTACCAAAATTCATCTTTCCACATGCTTTCAAGATTTACTAAGTAAACTCAAGCTGGCTTCTACTATACCACCTTGAGTTTGAAGAGGGATATTAACACGATGTTAGGTTCCTATTTAAGACTTGATCTTAGGTTCCTAATTAAACTTGTTACTATATTTGTATATATTTTAGGCTCCTAATTAGGCTTGATTATGTGTTCCTAATTAGAATATTATTTTCCTTTTTCTTTCACACCTTTATGTATATAAAGAGGTGTGATTTAATTGTATCATACACACAGAAATACAAAGTTCATTTTCTCATAACACTAACAAACTTGTATTTTGTTGAGTAAACTTGAAAAGCCCACTGCCGTGACACAAAACAATGATCTTCATTTCTTCATTGCGGTGATTTGGACCCCTTTTCAAAACTCTAATAAGGAGTTGTTTGGTTTTAATTGCTCCGGGATAATGGGGTTTAGAGTGGCAATCTAAATTTAGAGCTAAGACTATTGCTAGCTAATTAATCAAAATTAAGTATATATCTATACATATTGGTTATTAAATTATTTCTTTCACTACAAATTTTGCATGCCAAACACATATTTTTCATTCTATAATTTTTTTCTCGTTCTTATATTTACTTATGTTGCGCGATTTCTGCAAGTGCACAGATCGTTTACAAGTAATAAAATGATGAGTGAGTATCGTTCCCACGAGAAAGAGTTTGTCAAGTATCAATTTTAAGATTACTCTATTATTTAGAAAATTAATAATGAGATTTTATGTTTTAAGCTAAAGTGAAATTCAAGTAAATAAATGATGATAAATATGAAAATAAGATTAAAAGTCTAGGATTTAGAATTCATCAATTGATCACAAATGATTTCTTTATAATTTTTAGATGGATTATTTTTGCTGGAATTAATGATTAGATTTCCCTAAATTATATGATGTTCTCTCTCAAGATACAACATGTGTGTTTATATTAACCTTACGTCTACTCTCGTGATCATAAGCAATTAATACAAACCCATTAAGTTTTATGGAAATCTTTTTAAAAATCACAAAGGAGTATTCTTATCTTTAAGCAATACATTCCCTAGGTCAATTATCCTAATGAACTAATATTGTGCTTCCACTCTCGCTACTTCACACAATATCTTAAATCATGCAATTAATGGCTAGTTAATTACAAGCATTAAATTCTAAGATAAAAGATTAATTCCAACAATCAACCTAATCAATTAAATATAAATAATCATATGCAAATCAAAAGATTACATCTAAATCCTAGAAAAATAAATTTAGCTATTCATAATTAAAAGAGAAGAAACAATTAAATTAACAATAAAAATAATAAACATAATAATAACTTATAATTAAATTCAAGAATAGAGTTTAGAGAGAACTTGTTTTGGGATACAATCTTTGATGAACTCAAACTTCCAAAAACTCCTCCTTTTGATCAAAATAAAAAATAAAACTAATCTACTCTAAGAAAATATATGAAAATCTTTCTACATATTTTTTTTATGGATTTTCTTTGATGCTCTTTTCCTTTGCCAAGTATGGTATTTATAGGCATGCTTGGTAGAAGAATTCAAGTTCTATTAAAATTCTTACATCAAAAATTCAATATTGATGGTTAGGTTGGCCACCAACCATTGAATTCCTTCATCAATATTAAAAAATGGTTAGGTTGGCCACCAACCATTGAATTTATTTATTATGAATTGAAAACTTGAATTATTGCTTGCATCATTATTTTTATGACATTACCGTCGGCATCATTTATTTTATTGCATCATTGTGACATCATTTTGATCTACAAAAATAAAATAAAAATACTTAAAATATGTTATAATTTATTTATAAATTATACAACTATTTATTTCTAAAAATAAGTAATAATATTATTGTATTCTCGAAAACTGAGTTAAAATTTAAATTTAAACAAATAAAATAACTCTAAAAATATAGAGTTATCAACTTAGCAACACCATATAGGTGAGATTTATATTCCAATTGCTATTTCTATAATTTCATTTCTATTAAACTACTTTTTGTTCCATTCCCACATACTTAATAATCAAATAAGCCCTAAAGCAAGAAGGAAACAGTGTGAAAAGAAGAGATAGTTCTATTAAATTATTGTCAAGAAACGGATAGAGAATCTGAGAAAGAAAATATACCAAAAACAAAATTGATATTTGCAGATTTGATTTTGGATTCCAGAAGAGAGGAGAAAGGAAAGAAATTTAATTTGTAAATTGTAGAATGTAGATCTTGATTTTGGATTTTGTTGGTTTTAGATTTTTTTTTCCTCTTTTTAAGCAATTTAAGATGTTTAGTTTTGAATTTTGTCTTTTTCTTATTTTTTTTTTGATTTATCCAATTATGTAAAAATAATGAAAAAAAGTTTCATTATTTGAAAAGCAATAGAAATTATTGTTTTATATTTAAAAATAATAAATTTTATTTTTTAACAAAAATTGGATGCAATTGAATCAAAATAAAAAGTTTTGGTTGAAATTAAGCAAAAAAACATATGAAGGACCTAATTAGACATCTGGAAAAAGTATAAGAGCCAAAATGACCCTTGATTCAATTTAAACTAGTAAATTAATGAATTAAAATTTTCATTAATTCGAAGAAAATTGTTATTTTTTTATATTACGGAGGAGTGAAATGAGAAGATTAACTAGACCACATCTAATTGTTATTTAACTAAATAGATGATTGTTTATTTAATTTTTCAAAAAAATTAGTAAAATTGTGGTATTGTGAATTATTTTGCAAATTTTATTATATTAGTCTATATTTGTGTGTAAATTGCTTGGTTATAAAATTATTAATTTATTTTAATAAAGTTTATTATTATTAATATAAAAAATTTATTATTATTTCTTAAATAAAAAAAAATTTAAGCAGGAGAATTTCGTTTACCAAGGAAGCTTTGGTTGATTTTTATAAAGGATAAAATTATTTGAAAAGGAATCAATTTCTCTATATAATGGCTGGGCGCCTATTGGCAGTACCAGTAAGCATTGTAGGGAAAAAAAAGAAAAAATTCAAAAAATGAGTGAGGACATGAGAATTGAAATTATGAGCAGAGAGATGGTAAAACCATCCTCTCCAACTTCCCCTGATCTTAAAATTTTCAAACTCTCTGTTTTAGATCGAGTTTTTCCTTCAACATTGTACACACAACTTCTTCTCTTTTACCCCAACAATGGCAATATATCTTTTCATAATTTAAAATTATCACTCTCTAATTATCTTGCACTGTCTTACCCTCTTGCTGGGAGGATCAAAGACAACACCTCAATTGAATGCAACGATGAAGGGGTTGTTTATATTGAAGCTAATGTCAATTGCCCTGTTTCAGAGCTTTTAAAACAACCCCCAAATTTTGAGGTTCTTGAAAAATTTCTTCCTAATAATAGTTATACTGATGGATTTTCCCAAGACACAAACACTAGAATTCTACTATATGTACAAATCAATATGTTCACATGCGGTGGATTTGCAATTGGGTTGCGCATTTCACACAAGATTGCTGATACAGCCACCATTGTTACTTTCCTTACAGGCTGGGCCAACACCACAATGGCTGATGGCTCCAGCTGCAGTACTGAGCTGCGAATGCTTCCCCAGCTCAGTGCTGCATCTTTTCTTTATCCACATTCGGATGTACCTTCTTTTCCATCTTCTTCGAATAAGACTATGGCACGAAGGTTGGTATTTGATTCGTCGAAAATTGCTCTTCTTAAGGCGAAAGCTGCCAGTTCAAGTGTGCCAAACCCAACAAGAGTTGAAGTTGTTACTGCATTTATTTGGAAGCTTATAATCAATGCTTCAAGACTAAACTCAGGTGGGTTTCCAAAGACATTTATAGCTTCACAAGCAGTCAATCTAAGGAAAAGAATCATTCAAAACTTGCCAGAAAATGTTATTGGAAACCTTGTGATGGGCTATTTTGTTCAAACGAGAGATGAGATAGAGTTGAAAAGCTTAGTTAGTTTATTAAGAGAAGGGATTCAAGAATTTAGCAAGTTTTGGTTGGAACGTTTCCAAAGAAATGATGTATTGTCTGCATTTCTTAAAAAGTTTAAGGAATTTGGTGTGTTGGAAAAGCAAGTTCAAGAGGGTGAAGCAGAATATTTCAATTTTAGTAGTTGGTGTAAAATGCAAATGTATGAAGCTGATTTTGGGTCTGGAAAGCCAAAATGGATTGCTATACCAAGAATAGAGTTACCAAATACAATTCTGATGTTAGATACAAGAGAAGATGATGGAATAGAAGTTTGGCTAAGCTTGAAGGAAGAGTACATGGCCTTGCTTGAAAGTGATCGAGAGTTGCTCACATTTGCTTCTTTGAATCCAAGGATTTGTTGAGAAAAAGGGGGTACTTACCTTTATGAAAAATATTTACTAATTTGGGGTGAAAATTTTAAAAATTTCCATTTTAGGTAAAATTTAAAAATAATTCCTAATTTAGGTTTTTTGGTTTACCAGAATCCTAGAAAGAAAATACCTATTGGGCAGTTATATTATATAAAATAATTCTCAATTTAGGTGTTTATTTGTATGTTATTATTTGGATGTTATTATTTATGAGTTATATTTTATGTTATAATTTGTATATATTATTATTTTGTTTGTTGTTATTATCATTACATAATTCTACCATAAATTTAAAATAATAATTTTATGTAATTTTTATCTTCCTTATATTTCTAATTATTTTTGATAATTAATATTATATAAAAAATGAAATATGTAATTATATATACATATATATTTTATGTTAACTATTTTATTTTGCAATTATTAATTATTTTATTAATTATATAAAATATAATTGTTTTATTGATAATTAATTATTTTATTAATAATTATATATTTTTATATTATCAATCACTAACATTTACCCAAAAAAAAATATAACATAAATATAAAAAAGTAAAAAATAAAATGGTTGTCTACCAATTCGATATTACCCAAATATAACATTTACAAAAAAAAAAAAAAAAAAAAAAAAAGGTATCATATCCCATTTGAAATTTCGAATTGGCAGACAGTCTTTTGTCTACTAGTCAAACTAACGATCAGATAATGGCTCGCCATGTTATCCAAAACCCACAAAGTCACCGTCTATCGAATTTGAGAATTCTAAAAGATCCCTGACTCAAACTTACTTGATTTAATCTCACCTCCTTCAAATGGCGGAGGAAAGACCAATAGCTATTAATTTGTGGGTAGTGGCGGAGCTTCTCAAAGGTAAGAGAGGCACTACAAAAAAAGTGCAAAATACCGACTAAATTTTTTATCGGTAAATACAGAAAATTAGTCGATATTTAAAATTTTCGACCATATACCGACAATTAAATTTAATCGGTATTTTCATTGTCGGTAAAAAAAATACCGACCGCAGACAAGATAGTCAGTAAATACCGACGGATATTTTTGTCAGCGTAGTGGTTTATTTCTGTCGGTAAATTTATAAAGAATAGTCGGCTCAACAAATTACCGACTAAAAATTTAGTCGGTAAAATATAATTTTAGTCGATAAATTAGCAAATTATTTTGTCGCTATGTTTTTCTGACTATATTTTTAGTCGGTAATCTATAAGTTTCGGTCGGTAAATATATAAAATATTGGCAAAAAACATTTTTACCGGCTAATATTTAGTCGGTAAATCAAAAACTTTTAATTTTTAAAAATATATATATATATATATATATATATAATGAATTATAATTAGTGGCTCCAAAACATAATAATAAATATAAAAATATAATTATTATTCTCACATTGTTATCATATAAATTTTATTAAATTTAATCTAGTTTTAATTTATAAAAATTTACATCTATGTAATCGTTGTGTCTGTACTCTTTAACTAAAACAAAAGTTTTCAATTTTCAAAATTTCTGACTACAATATCACATTTATATAAAAAGAAAAATGAAAAGACTCTCTCTTATGCACATGCAATCACAACTAAAAAATAGGAGTATTCTTTTTTTTTTTTTCTTAATCACTTCTTTATCTTCTTATTTTTTGTCACTTTCTCTAATCTCTTTAAAAGAGGATTTTTTTGGTAAATATTTTATGTTTTTTATTTATTTTATTTTGTTTCATTTTATCCTTTAAAAGATAGATTAATTTATTTTATTTACTTAATTATTGGAACTCAGGAAATAATTACATAGTTTTTGTTATTTGGGTTGTATCTTATATGAATTATGATTAAATTATAAAAAAATTTACTCTTTTCTTAGTTTAGAAAGCAGATTATTTAATTAATAATTTATTAAATGTTTATTAATATAAACTTTTCCTATTAGATAAATGATTCTGTATCAATTCCTAAATTATTTAGTGAAGTACTTGATGACTTCAAGTCCTTTAAAAAAATCAAAGTAACATTTTAAAGTAGATGAGTATATATAAGTTTTTTCATCTTCCTTAAATATTTTTTTTTATTATATTTAATGTCTTATAAAATTTTATTTAAAACTTATATTAGGCAGAAAAATTTGTTTAAGCATGTTACCATACTCGCATGTACCTTTCTAGTTTGACTTCCCTAAAAATAACATCCAGGCTCTGCCATTATTTATACGTCATCCTTCACCACCTTGCAAGCTGTGAACAAATGCAAGTTGTCCACAATTCACATCTAATTATATATATATATATACACACACACACATTTACACACACACTCTTTAAACATAAGGCAATTAGTATATAGGAGGGTATCGCCTTACAATTCTCTTCCTCTCGACTATATGGGTTTTATAGTTATTCATACTGATGATCAATAAAACTCAAACTTATCCCTTGCTAGAATATTTTTCATCATATATGATCCATTCTCATCAGTATGAATCTTCTCAAGTTGTAGTAGAATTTTCTCAAACACATCTCTAATTCAGTGATATCTCACTTCAATATGTTTTGATTTTGAAAGGAAGGAAGCAGTCTAAACTAACCCATTCGCAAGAAGAGAGAACTGCATGGGTTTTGATTTCTATTCAAAGGGATACGCAGGCATGCTTAGTTTAAGCATCGAATCCAATTAAAATTAACCAACTCTCTCTCCTATCACCTTCTTCACTTGCTTTTATTTTATTTTATTTTTGCTTTGTTATTAGACTTAGTTTAGCAAATGTGTGACTTCCCTAGAACCTATAAGGGTTAGAGGAGGTATCCCCTAAATTTGAGATTTTTATTGTAATGTTAACTTTCTTTTGAACTTTACTTGTGTATTTGCTTTATTATTAAATGGATGAGTTGAATGATCATGCATATTATAAATTTTTCATGCATCTTAAATTTTTCATGAAATATATTTTAAGTTATTCTTATATTAATTGGTTAAACTTATCTTTTTAAAATAAATCAAAAATCTAGTCTCTAAATCTTCTTTTGTTTCGAGACTAGTGATCTTTTTTCCTTTGGATAATAATTAGAGTTATATGGATTTTTTTTCTTTATATTTTCTTAAATAGAGATAAATTAAGGTGGTGACTCTAAGAAATAACTTTCAAATATATCAAAGATAAGCCCGAGGGCTTCACCGTGAGTTTTTTCCTAAATAAGCATTTCGATTCCTTTTAGCAGATCAGACTAATGCTCAGGTGAGGTCTCACAGCTAGCGACTCCAATGGGGATAATTCTTTTTAAAAAAATAAGTGGACTACTAATTAGTTCAAAAAGAGTTTGGCCTTCTAATATAATTGTGACTTCGCATGCATCACTTGTATAGGCTTTTTGCCATTCAACCTAGTCTTAGGAAAACAATGGATAGTGAGTAGTATCAAGTGAGTAACCCTCATTGAGTCTATTTGATGATAGTAAAATCATCCACCTCGCGATGAATCCTTTGATTCTTTCAAAGGTATAACAAGCTTATACATACCATTGGACCTATGTAAGACTCCTTGACTTATATGTGGTTAGGTATATTGCTACTTTAGTGTGACGAGTACCCAAACTGAGCCACACTTACCCTTTCATGTAATAAATCTAGATCCTGACCTTAGGTGGTATGTACCATAATCAAAATCCTGCATCTTTGCATTCTCATGAAATTTTTTCTCCATGTATATTATGCATCTATATTGTACAACAAAACATGCACTCATCTCAAGTTTAGGTCAAACCTTGAATCGAAGAATGGTTAAACGTTCTTACCTCTATTCAAACATCTCCCCTATAAACACTTTCACCTATATTCCATTACCCTATCCAATAACCTTAAACACCATTATCCCTTTACTCTAGCCCTTAACCCAAAACCCTAGATACTCTTACCTCTATCCAAACACCTTCACTCCTAAACCTTAAACACACTCACTTTTATCCTAATTACTTTCGCCCCTACAAACCTTAAATACCTCACCCTAGCCTTTATCCTAAATACCATCAGCTTAATCACATACCTTAAACACCTCGACCTAACTTCACCTTAAATACCAAACACTTGAACCTTACACCTCAAATGTAAACCTAAACCACCTTCCATCTTTAGACCTAAAGCCATAAACTCACAACCCTAAAACCCATATCCAATCCTAAAAATCTTACTAACTGACCATAAGCCTAACTCATAACTCCTATCCTTATCTAAAGAAAAAAAAATGTAGACACCTTAGGTTCTCCATATCAAAACCATTATCCTACCCCTTTGTTCAAAATCAAATCTACTATTCTTAAACCCAACACCTATGGCCCATCACCTTTAAAACCAGTCTATTACCCTTTGTGAACCCTCAATTTTACACTTTCATCATCTAACTGTAACCTTAGCACTTGCTAAGTTTAACGCGCTAAAGAAATTTTTTGGCCTTTAATTATATTGCCACTAGACATTCATATGTTTCCTTTGATATATTAAAAAAAATAAATGGACAATATAACAAATCTCTGTACTCAAGTATTACATGCTAACAAAATCAAAGTAAGAAAAACAAAACAAATCAATGATTTTTGTAAAAAAGAAAAATAGCGATGTATTTTTTTGAAGACAATGAAATGGGAAATCAGTAAATAATTTTAAAAGTTTATCTAAATAATTTTAAAAGTTTATTTTTAAATAAAAGTATTATTTTATATTTTTAAATGAACAAGTCTAGTAAAACAAAAAATAATATTAATAATAAATAAAAGATTTGTTCTTCTGTTTGGCTAAACAATATGAAATCTCTCTTTTGATAAAAGAATAAAGGAATCAACAATTTTCACACTTGTTAAGATATGATTAAACTCAACAGTTTTAATTTTATATGTTATATCTATTAATAACAAAAATTTGATTTATAGTTGCTCTTTAATTTTCTCTCTATTTGCTAAGCAAATAAGAATTAATCCAAAGTTCAAACTATTAAATCCTTTAAAGGAGTAAAGCTATTAAAAATTTTAAATTATTAGATTATCATATAAATTTCAACTTATATTAAAGAAAATTTTTGTTTAAAAAATAAAAAGATAAAATTATGACATTTAAAAAATAAATATAGATAAATAAATAAATTGAATCCATAATATCCAATACAATATATAAAAATATATAAATAAGTAAAATTTTGATACGAATTGAAAAAGACAAAAGTTAAATCAGATTTTATATTTATTTTGAATCAAAATATGTCTTTATTTTATATTTATTTTGGATTGAGTAGTCCAATCATCATAAATTTATAAAAATTTCACTTTTTATTCATTTTATTATTTGCTAACACAAGGGCTCGCACTGACACAAAATCCGAATATAAGTACAATACTCGCGAGTTCTACTGCTTATTCCAAGAATATTGTATTTCTTCAAATACAATTTAGTGCATTACATGATTGTGCAATTAGAAAGAATCAAATAAGACTTAAATATTTTTTTCGTAAAATTTTAAAAATAATCAATTTTCTCAAATTTGAAAAGTTTCATTTAAACTGGGTATAGAGATCGAGAGAGAACATTGAATAGTGATATCAAATGTAATAACAAAAAAAAGATATGGATTGTATCAAAGAATAGTTTCTAAATACATTGTTATCAAATAACTTGCCACCTCACAAGTAGGAAATAAAAGTTAATTATCCCATAAAATTGTCTAAGGAAAGAAGAATGGTATGCAAAAAACTAATAGAAACATTATACATGCATATACAACAATAAGATAATATGCAGAAAAATAGATCTTATTACCAAGGATATCATTATCAAGGCTGAAAATAAGGGATATCATTTTTATTTTGAAAGAAAATAGTTCTTTGTGCATTTTTGTTTTGCAATAATTATTAATAAAGTACAAGAACAAACAATACCTAATGTGGAAGTATATTTAACATGAATAATTGTATATTGTATTATCAAAAGATGTGAGCATTTACTATGAAAATATTGGTTAAAAGTGAAAAAAAAGCAACTTATAATTAAAAATGTAGTTTATAAAAAAAGTTTTGTTGCCTAACAGGTACAAAAAGTTAAAAAATAATATCATATAATATTTATTTATATTATTTACATATCATATAGCACTTATACTAATAATTAAAATATAAATATTTGCATCCTAAATTATGTTTTAAAATGAGTCGTAACAAATTATAATGGAGGTCAACGTGCACTTATACTAATATTTAAATTATTTTCATATCATATCATATATATATATATATATATATATATATATATATATATATATATATATATATATATATATATATATATATATATATATATATATATATATATATACTTTTTTTTTTTGAAAATAATAAATATTTTATTTCCTCCATTTGAATATTGAAACTTGAATTATATATCTCCTATGAAATATTAGCTTGCCATAAAGTTCCACAACTTAATATGAAATTAATTATCCAAACCTAACTATCTACTTATGGCTATGATGTTTTATATATATATATATATATATATATATATATATATATATATATATAAAACATCATAGCCATAAGTAGATAGTTAGGTTTGGATAATTAATTTCATATTAAGTTGTGGAACTTTATGGCAAGCTAATATTTCATAGGAGATATATATTTGATGTTTATTCAAGTTTCAATATTCAAATGGAGGAAATAAAATATTTATTATTTTCAAAAAAAAAAGTGAAATATCTATTTGTTTGTAATTAACTAAATATCTATTTAAATTTAAATTAATACATACATAGATATTTAATTAACTACAAACAAATAAATATTTCACTTTTTTTTTAAAATAATAAATATTTTGCTTCTTGCATTTGAGTATTGAAATTTGAATAAACATCAAATATATACCACCTACGAAATATTAGCATGCCATAAAGTTCCACAACGTAATGTGAAATTAATTATCCAAACCTAACTTTCTACTTATGGCTATGATGTTATATAAACAAATAAACTAACAATTACCTAAGCAATTAATTAACGTTAGTCTGTTTCACTTTGACATCTTAATTTTTTAGAAAACAATATATAATTCAATATTTTTTTATTAACTTTTCAACTCAACTAATGTGCCATCATTTTATTTGCCATTTTATTTTTTAAAAAAAAATTCATTTTGTATAAAATATTTTTCAATACAACAATGTCACATCAATTTGATTAATAAGTTGAGATAAAAATATTAGATTAATTTTTTATAGAATTATTTTCACAGCTCAAATTGTCAATTTCATAATTACTTTTTTAGTTAATTTTTAAGTACATGGAGAGAATTTAAACCTCTATTTTAGTTATTGTGCTTTTTTTTGTATGTCTAATTAGATCTCCTAGATATTTTATTTTTCCAATTCCAACTATAAATTTTTATGTTGGTTCAATTGCATTCAATTTTTGTCAAAAAAAAAAAAAAAGATTTTTATATTAAAATAATAATTTTATTTTAAAATAATATGATATTTTAATTATTTATTTTTGAATAATTAAATAAATTAAAAAAATTAAAAATTCAAGAATATAAAAAACAATATCAAAGACTGATCTAGCAACGTCAACCCAAAAAATTCAAGAACCTCAACGCTTAATAAATTAAAATCTAACAAAAAAATTCAAATATAGCAAGAACATCAACACTAAAAAATAAAAGTGGAAAGTACAAAGGAAAAAAAATATTTATGGTTTGACCATTTTACATTTTACAATCTGTGAATTTTTTTGATAAAAATAAATTTGTGGTTTATATTATTAATAATTCGAGATCCACAGCCTTAATGATGTTAGTATCTGCTAAAGTGGCGTTTACGTAGTAATAGTGACATTTATGCTACGTAACCGTCATATCAGAATGGAAGAAGTCTTATATTCTATTTTATCAAAAAAATTTTACAAACCCCAAAGTATAAACAAATCAAATTACAAGATATTTTTTATTTTTTTCCAAAATGAAATTTAAAAAAATCCCTAAAAGTTCAAACTTAGTAAAAACATCAACCCAAAAAAAAAAAAAAAAGTCAAACAAAAAGGAATTTTAAAGGTGAAATCCTAGCAAGAACATCAACTAGAAATAAATATTTTCAAAGCAAAATAAAAAAAAAAAAACTCTAAAAATTGAAACACAATAGGAACATCAATTCAAAAATGTAAAAAATCCACGAACAATAAAAACTAACTATTAACATAATGTTAGGTTCCTAATTACGGCATGATCTTAGGTTTCTAATTAGACTTGTTACTATATTTATATATATTTTAGACTCCTCATTAGACTTGATTATAGGTTCCTAATTAAGCTATTATTTCCTTTTTCTTTCTCACCTTTATATATATAAAGATGTGTGATTTTATTATATCATACACACAGAAATACAAAGTTCCTTTTCTCATAACATGGTATTAGAGCCCCTCTGAAATTTTTTTCTTATGTTTCTAGTTTATTTTTCTAGCAATTTTTCTTTGACCGAACTAACTCCTCTCTCTTTGATCAAACCGGTTTAGTCTCTTTTCAATTGGTTTTTTAATACCGCAGATCAGTTTCTGAAGAATTTCTGCCCCCTGAATTCAATTTTCTAGTATGCTTTCCCAAATTTATCTCTATTTTTCCATACTCATTAAAATGGAGAAATTAGATATTGCAAAACTAATTACAACAATTCTGAATGGATCCAACTACAATCTTTGGGTTCAAGGAATGAAAATTTTTTTAATTGGTCGCAAGCTTTGGCCTCTTGTCACTGGAGATTTTACTAAGCTAATTAGAGATCCAGAAGAAACTGATGCTAAATTTATTGATCGTCTTGAAGATTGGGATAGCAAAAATCATTAGATTATCACTTGGTTCCACAACACTTCTATCCCATCTATTCCTATTCAATTTGCTTATTTTGACATTGCCAAAGAAATTTGGAAATTTTTAGCCAATTGATATCAAACCACTGGACTTGCTCACTATTTTCAGCTATGGACTACACTCCATAATCTCAAATAAGAATCCGGTCAATCTGTGAACGAGTTTCTTGCTCAGGTGCAACCGATTTTGAATCAAATCTCTCAAGCCTAGATAAGTGAAGATCATCTTTATCTTATTCAAGTCCTTATGGCTTTTTGACCTAAATATGAAGCTGTCCTTGCCTTCCTATTCCATCTCAATCCTCTTCCTACTTTGGATATGGTTATACAGGATCTTATCTTTGAGGAAACTTGTCTCTATCTTGACAAGACTCCTAGTTCTAAACTTGCTCTTACAACTACTCAATGTCCACATCAGAAATATAGCAACCAAATTTGTAAGAATTGTAATGGTCATAATTTTGCTAATTGTCCTACTATAAAATGCATATACTGTCATGGTCTTGGTCATATTCTTGAGCATTGCCCAATTTGTCCTCCACGACCAAAAGGAGGGTATTATAAGTTCAAGAACTTTTCAAAGCTTGGATCAACTTCTGTCACTACTGCTGTCACTGAAGGCTCTACTGCTATCACCATGAATGATCTTGAGGCTCTCCTCAAACAGGTTATCTCTTCTAATTTCCTTGCTGCCATGTTTGTCACCTCGGGTAACTCTCATTGGCTTTTTGACTTTGCATATTATAACCATATGACTACCAATATTAATCTCCTGTCTTCCAAACAACTTATTTCTTCCTTGCCACCAATTCACACTGCAAATGGAATAACAATGAACATCACTCATACTGGTCATACATCTACCCTTAAACTCAATCTTCTTGATATCTACTATATTCCTAACTTAGCACTTAACCTTATCTTTATTGGTCAATTATGTGAAACTAGACTAAATGTTATCTTTTCTCCTTTTGGTTGTCAGGTACAGGATCCACAAATGGGATAGATTCTTAAGACAGGTCGCAGGGTAGGGCGATTATTTGAGCTTATATCTCTTCATCTTCCTTATAATTTTGTGTCTGCTGCTGCAACCGCCAATTCTTCCATTCATCAATGGCATCTTCGTCTTGTTTACGCTTCAGCTAGTAAAATTCAGCCTTTAATTTCTCATGGCTTGTTAGGATTTACAAAGTTTGAGTCTTTCAATTGTTTACATTGTCAACTTATAAAATAATATGCTTTGTCTTTTCAGACTAGTAATTCTATCTCGAACAATCCTTTTCAATTAATTCATTTTGACATTTGGGGGCCTTCTCCTATTTCTTCAATGAATGGTTTTCATTATTTTGTATTATTTTTTGATGATTTCTAGATTTACTTGGATATATTTCTTAAAAAATCATTTTGAATTACCACAAATTTATATTAACTTTGCCAATATGATTAAAACTCAGTTTTCTTGTCCCATTAAAATTCTTCGTACAAACAATGTTATGGAATATCGGGACTCTTTCATGCTTCATTTCCTTCATCAACAAGGCACCATTATTCAACATTATTGTCCTCACACCTCTCAATAGAATAGTCATGCTAAACGCAAATATTGTCATATCTTAGACTTTATTTGTGCCCTTTTATTTTCTACCTCATGTCTAGAAAAATTTTAGGGAGAAGTAGCTCTTACTGTTGACTATACAATTAATCGAGTTCTTACCTTAGTACTTTACAATTTATCCGCTTTTGAAAAGTTGTTTGGTAAAACTCCTAATTGTAATACCCAAGATTTCCATAGCTTATTAGAGTTATAATAATACCATAAAGTATAAATTTCTATGAACATAGTACCAAATGATATAGTGATGGGATGAAGAAACCTTTTTGATGTTAAAGTGCATGATTGTGTATCTTTATGAAGTGTGAATGTTCATGTGCATTTTATTGAGTTAATTTAAGGTAATATGTCTTAGTTTGAGTTTATTATGATATAGGAATGTAGGAATTGAAATGCCAAGTGAAAGGGAAAGGAAAAAGCTACAAAAAATTTTTAGGTTCAGAAAGCGTATTCGAACGAGCTTGTTAATGGGCCTTGGACTCAAAGCCTAAGCCCATGGATTGGCTAGCCCACCAAGGTCCAAATTTGGTGGGACTTAACTCAACTAGGGTTAGAATAAGTTAACTAAAGGTTAGGGTAAGGCTAGGTTAGGTTAGTCACCATTTGGATGATAGTTATCTTTGTTGACTTTGGTCAACTTTGACGCCTAAGCTAATCCACTTTCCCATCACCTTGTCCACTTGCATTTTACTGATTATGAAAATCATCATTATAGTGCCAAGTCACCATCCACCTAAGGGCAATCTTAATCATCCATCTTGATCAATCTTAACCATCCATTTTAGGCAAAAATGTGACCATTGATCTTATGAGATTAAATCACCACCATTGATTTCATTTATATATAAAGAGAAAATATGTAAATTCCTTGCATTTGTAACCTAACATCAAAATCACACCCTCATCAAAAGCTAAAATCTCTCAACTTGTTTTTCATCATAGGACCAAATTCAAAGCATTTCAAGGTAAGATTTCATGTTTAAGTGTCTCTTCCCTTGTTTCTAACCTAAGAATGATAAGTTGTTAGCAAGTATATACTTTTCTTTTGATTTCTATGGTTGATTTTGATGGAGAGATTCAAAGGAGGATTTAGGTTACATGTTGGATGAGGGAATATGAAAATGGGTGAAATTAGGGTTTAATAAGTAAGAGGTAACAAAGAAAGCATAAGAAGATTAAGGGGAGTTGGGTAGACATGGGTGGCCCCACCATTGGGGTTCTAGCCGTGTGATAAGGGAAGTTTAGAATTTTGTCCAGACGCCTCCCACAAGTGGAGGCACGGCTGAGGTTTCACCCATGGGAAGCTATGTTTTTAGCCATATTAGAATAGTTGGTCCTAGTGTTCATGACTTAGTACTAGATTATTTTATTAATATTTTTATGGATTTCCTCATTCGTAATCTTATGATATAAGACATTGATAAATGATATGTTTATATGAAATGGTTAGAGTTTAGTTAAAAGGTTAAAGGAATAGAAATTGATGTATATTGTTTGAATGTGTTTGTAGAATCAAAAGAAAAAGGCATTGCTCGGAATACTGAAGAGCCTCGTTATAGTTTGCGTTAAGTTGTCAATATAGGAGCTAAGGAGTAGGAGGTGAGTACTTAATAATATTTTTCAACTTAAGCTTTAAATATAAGTATAAATGTTAATTCATTTCCAATTTGGAATGCATTGCGATTTTTTGGCAAGCATTTTTTACTTTCTTGATTATTGAGCCAAAGTGAATCAAATATTCCTTTATGGCACTTGGCCAAATGAGTCTATATTGTTTTGATCTCATAATGTGACCAATAATGAGAATCTAATTGTTATTGATATATTATCCATTGAATCATTTCATGGATAGAAAGGAAAAACATTGTAATGATACTATGATAAGCAGAATACCCCTATAATATGGGGCAATACATCAGACATTGTGCACAATAGTAATGGACTTATGGATAGGGTGAAAAATATCCGAACCCTAGCTGAGAAGGGTTTAATATCCCCAGTGCGTATGGCCTGATCAGTTGTATGTATGACAAGGTTTATGGGAGTGAGCAAGGCGTATGCCGCCACTTGATTGATTATTGGGGAAACACACCGTTTTCAAGAAAGGAATTATTATGCTAAAGATATAATATTTGATACATACATATGGGAAAATTATTTCATAAAAATAATTTCTGATCCATTTTACTCTGTTGCTATAAAGAATCACTTTTGAGCATGCACCATTGTTTAACCTTTTTATATTTTTCTATACTCACTGAGTTTTGTCTCGCCCCATAGTTGTTGTTCATTTTTAGGACTAGCTGATAGATCGGCAAGGTAAATTTCAAGCTCTGCATCTCCGCTTGGAAATTGCACTGCTATTTTGGTGTTATGTTGTATGTACTATGTTATATTTTGAAAGTTTCACTCTAGAGCTCCATAGATTGTAAGGTCTGTAATAATGATGTAATTTAGGATATTCATAGTATGTGTATAGATTGATATTATTTTATTTTAGTCTAAGCATTTGAGTTATATATGAATGGGTTATAACTAATATAATAATAAATGTTATCTTATAGATGAATGATATGGTAATTGATGATAAGGAATGGTTGACTTGGTTTCGATCTTAGGATAAGGGTAGCGTGGTTTTCCTTAGAACTTAAAAACTTATAAGAAAGTTTTACGGGTTTAGATGACTTTAAGTCTCCTTATGCCTTAGGACAGTCATGGCTCAAAGATGGGTCGTGACAACTATTCACTTCTTAAACCTTTTGGCTGTGTTTGTTTTGTCTTATTACAACCTAATAAATGTAGAAAATTGGAACCTCATGCTCGTTTATGCTGTTTTCTTGGTTATGGGATAGAACATAAAGGATGTCGTTGTTGGGACCCTATTTCTAATAAACTACGCATCTCTCATCATGTTACCTTCTGGGAAAACACCATGTTCTTCTCTCTTTCTCAATTTCATCACTCTGTCAATATTGACTCTATGTTTTTTATTGATTCTTCCATTGAGTTATTTCCTAGTTCTAACGTAGGTGATTTTGACACACTCAATATTGGCCCTGCCCCACCTGCTCCAGTAGTTGATGCTGCACCTGCACCTGCCCTCCCTCATGACAATACTCTTCATCGTTCCACCAGGGTAAGAGAAACTCCACAGTATCTTAATGACTTTCACTGCTTCTCTGCTATTACAAACCTTTAAGAGCCTTACTCTTTTCGTCAAGCAAGTACTGACCCTCTTTGGCAGCAAGCTATGATTGAAGAACTTTAGGCTTTAGAGAAAACTCATACTTGGGATTTAGTAGGTCTTCCTCCAAATAAGACTCCTATTGGTGGCAAGTGGATTTATAAGGTCAAAACTCTTTCTGTTGGATTTGTTGAACGGTATAAAATTTGTAAGCTTTGACGAGCTTTATATGGATTGAAACAAGCTCCCAAAGTCTGGTTTGCCACTCTTACTCAATTTGGCTTTGTTTCTAGTTCTTATGATTCTACATTATTCATTTGTCACACTGACCATGGCATTGTCCTTTTGTTACTTGATGTTGATCATATGATCGTAACAAGAAGTGATACATTTGGTATTTTAGAATTACAATGCTATCTTAGCCTATATTTTGAAATAAAAGATCTCGATTTTCTCAGGTATTTTTTGGGTCTTGAAGTTTCTCATAATTTTGATGGTTGTTATCTCTCTCAAGCCAAGTATGCACCAGATCTTCTTTCCCGAGCTAGTATTACTGACAGTAAAATTGTTCCCACACCTTTGGAATTAAATTATAAACTTATGCCTATAGATGGCACTCCTCTTGATGATCCTACTTTATATCGCCAGTTTGTTAGAAGTCTTGTTTATCTCACTGTTACCCGACCTGATATCTTTTATGTTGTTCATTGCGTAAGTTAGTTCATGTATGCTCCTCACTCATCTCATTTTTCTGTTGTACTTTGGATCCTTCGTTATATCAAAGGAACTCTTTTTCATAGTTTATATTTTTCTGCTACCTCCTTTTTGGTATTATCGAGCTATTCTAATATTGATGGGGCCGGTGATCCAATTGACCGTCATTCTACTATTGGTTATTACTTCTTTTTGGGTGATTTTCTTATCTCTTAGAGAAGCAAAAGCAAACTATGGTAGCTCGCTCCATCATAGAATCTGAATATTATGCTCTTGATGATGCCACATCTGAATTACTTTAGTTATGATGGTTATTAGCTGATATGGGTATCACACATCCTTCTGCCACTGTACTTCATTGTGATAATTGAAGTGCTATCTAGATATCTCACAATGATCTTTTCCATGAACACACCAAACACATTAAAATCGATTGTCACTTTGTCTGCTATCATATTACTTAAGGTATTATACGTCTGCTTCCTGTCTCATCTTTCAATCAAGCAGTTGATATCTTTACCAAAATTCATCTTTCCACATGCTTTCAAGATTTACTAAGTAAACTCAAGCTGGCTTCTACTATACCACCTTGAGTTTGAAGAGGGATATTAACACGATGTTAGGTTCCTATTTAAGACTTGATCTTAGGTTCCTAATTAAACTTGTTACTATATTTGTATATATTTTAGGCTCCTAATTAGGCTTGATTATGTGTTCCTAATTAGAATATTATTTTCCTTTTTCTTTCACACCTTTATGTATATAAAGAGGTGTGATTTAATTGTATCATACACACAGAAATACAAAGTTCATTTTCTCATAACACTAACAAACTTGTATTTTGTTGAGTAAACTTGAAAAGCCCACTGCCGTGACACAAAACAATGATCTTCATTTCTTCATTGCGGTGATTTGGACCCCTTTTCAAAACTCTAATAAGGAGTTGTTTGGTTTTAATTGCTCCGGGATAATGGGGTTTAGAGTGGCAATCTAAATTTAGAGCTAAGACTATTGCTAGCTAATTAATCAAAATTAAGTATATATCTATACATATTGGTTATTAAATTATTTCTTTCACTACAAATTTTGCATGCCAAACACATATTTTTCATTCTATAATTTTTTTCTCGTTCTTATATTTACTTATGTTGCGCGATTTCTGCAAGTGCACAGATCGTTTACAAGTAATAAAATGATGAGTGAGTATCGTTCCCACGAGAAAGAGTTTGTCAAGTATCAATTTTAAGATTACTCTATTATTTAGAAAATTAATAATGAGATTTTATGTTTTAAGCTAAAGTGAAATTCAAGTAAATAAATGATGATAAATATGAAAATAAGATTAAAAGTCTAGGATTTAGAATTCATCAATTGATCACAAATGATTTCTTTATAATTTTTAGATGGATTATTTTTGCTGGAATTAATGATTAGATTTCCCTAAATTATATGATGTTCTCTCTCAAGATACAACATGTGTGTTTATATTAACCTTACGTCTACTCTCGTGATCATAAGCAATTAATACAAACCCATTAAGTTTTATGGAAATCTTTTTAAAAATCACAAAGGAGTATTCTTATCTTTAAGCAATACATTCCCTAGGTCAATTATCCTAATGAACTAATATTGTGCTTCCACTCTCGCTACTTCACACAATATCTTAAATCATGCAATTAATGGCTAGTTAATTACAAGCATTAAATTCTAAGATAAAAGATTAATTCCAACAATCAACCTAATCAATTAAATATAAATAATCATATGCAAATCAAAAGATTACATCTAAATCCTAGAAAAATAAATTTAGCTATTCATAATTAAAAGAGAAGAAACAATTAAATTAACAATAAAAATAATAAACATAATAATAACTTATAATTAAATTCAAGAATAGAGTTTAGAGAGAACTTGTTTTGGGATACAATCTTTGATGAACTCAAACTTCCAAAAACTCCTCCTTTTGATCAAAATAAAAAATAAAACTAATCTACTCTAAGAAAATATATGAAAATCTTTCTACATATTTTTTTTATGGATTTTCTTTGATGCTCTTTTCCTTTGCCAAGTATGGTATTTATAGGCATGCTTGGTAGAAGAATTCAAGTTCTATTAAAATTCTTACATCAAAAATTCAATATTGATGGTTAGGTTGGCCACCAACCATTGAATTCCTTCATCAATATTAAAAAATGGTTAGGTTGGCCACCAACCATTGAATTTATTTATTATGAATTGAAAACTTGAATTATTGCTTGCATCATTATTTTTATGACATTACCGTCGGCATCATTTATTTTATTGCATCATTGTGACATCATTTTGATCTACAAAAATAAAATAAAAATACTTAAAATATGTTATAATTTATTTATAAATTATACAACTATTTATTTCTAAAAATAAGTAATAATATTATTGTATTCTCGAAAACTGAGTTAAAATTTAAATTTAAACAAATAAAATAACTCTAAAAATATAGAGTTATCAACTTAGTAACACCATATAGGTGAGATTTATATTCCAATTGCTATTTCTATAATTTCATTTCTATTAAACTACTTTTTGTTCCATTCCCACATACTTAATAATCAAATAAGCCCTAAAGCAAGAAGGAAACAGTGTGAAAAGAAGAGATAGTTCTATTAAATTATTGTCAAGAAACGGATAGAGAATCTGAGAAAGAAAATATACCAAAAACAAAATTGATATTTGCAGATTTGATTTTGGATTCCAGAAGAGAGGAGAAAGGAAAGAAATTTAATTTGTAAATTGTAGAATGTAGATCTTGATTTTGGATTTTGTTGGTTTTAGATTTTTTTTTCCTCTTTTTAAGCAATTTAAGATGTTTAGTTTTGAATTTTGTCTTTTTCTTATTTTTTTTTGATTTATCCAATTATGTAAAAATAATGAAAAAAAGTTTCATTATTTGAAAAGCAATAGAAATTATTGTTTTATATTTAAAAATAATAAATTTTATTTTTTAACAAAAATTGGATGCAATTGAATCAAAATAAAAAGTTTTGGTTGAAATTAAGCAAAAAAACATATGAAGGACCTAATTAGACATCTGGAAAAAGTATAAGAGCCAAAATGACCCTTGATTCAATTTAAACTAGTAAATTAATGAATTAAAATTTTCATTAATTCGAAGAAAATTGTTATTTTTTTATATTACGGAGGAGTGAAATGAGAAGATTAACTAGACCACATCTAATTGTTATTTAACTAAATAGATGATTGTTTATTTAATTTTTCAAAAAAATTAGTAAAATTGTGGTATTGTGAATTATTTTGCAAATTTTATTATATTAGTCTATATTTGTGTGTAAATTGCTTGGTTATAAAATTATTAATTTATTTTAATAAAGTTTATTATTATTAATATAAAAAATTTATTATTATTTCTTAAATAAAAAAAAATTTAAGCAGGAGAATTTCGTTTACCAAGGAAGCTTTGGTTGATTTTTATAAAGGATAAAATTATTTGAAAAGGAATCAATTTCTCTATATAATGGCTGGGCGCCTATTGGCAGTACCAGTAAGCATTGTAGGGAAAAAAAAGAAAAAATTCAAAAAATGAGTGAGGACATGAGAATTGAAATTATGAGCAGAGAGATGGTAAAACCATCCTCTCCAACTTCCCCTGATCTTAAAATTTTCAAACTCTCTGTTTTAGATCGAGTTTTTCCTTCAACATTGTACACACAACTTCTTCTCTTTTACCCCAACAATGGCAATATATCTTTTCATAATTTAAAATTATCACTCTCTAATTATCTTGCACTGTCTTACCCTCTTGCTGGGAGGATCAAAGACAACACCTCAATTGAATGCAACGATGAAGGGGTTGTTTATATTGAAGCTAATGTCAATTGCCCTGTTTCAGAGCTTTTAAAACAACCCCCAAATTTTGAGGTTCTTGAAAAATTTCTTCCTAATAATAGTTATACTGATGGATTTTCCCAAGACACAAACACTAGAATTCTACTATATGTACAAATCAATATGTTCACATGCGGTGGATTTGCAATTGGGTTGCGCATTTCACACAAGATTGCTGATACAGCCACCATTGTTACTTTCCTTACAGGCTGGGCCAACACCACAATGGCTGATGGCTCCAGCTGCAGTACTGAGCTGCGAATGCTTCCCCAGCTCAGTGCTGCATCTTTTCTTTATCCACATTCGGATGTACCTTCTTTTCCATCTTCTTCGAATAAGACTATGGCACGAAGGTTGGTATTTGATTCGTCGAAAATTGCTCTTCTTAAGGCGAAAGCTGCCAGTTCAAGTGTGCCAAACCCAACAAGAGTTGAAGTTGTTACTGCATTTATTTGGAAGCTTATAATCAATGCTTCAAGACTAAACTCAGGTGGGTTTCCAAAGACATTTATAGCTTCACAAGCAGTCAATCTAAGGAAAAGAATCATTCAAAACTTGCCAGAAAATGTTATTGGAAACCTTGTGATGGGCTATTTTGTTCAAACGAGAGATGAGATAGAGTTGAAAAGCTTAGTTAGTTTATTAAGAGAAGGGATTCAAGAATTTAGCAAGTTTTGGTTGGAACGTTTCCAAAGAAATGATGTATTGTCTGCATTTCTTAAAAAGTTTAAGGAATTTGGTGTGTTGGAAAAGCAAGTTCAAGAGGGTGAAGCAGAATATTTCAATTTTAGTAGTTGGTGTAAAATGCAAATGTATGAAGCTGATTTTGGGTCTGGAAAGCCAAAATGGATTGCTATACCAAGAATAGAGTTACCAAATACAATTCTGATGTTAGATACAAGAGAAGATGATGGAATAGAAGTTTGGCTAAGCTTGAAGGAAGAGTACATGGCCTTGCTTGAAAGTGATCGAGAGTTGCTCACATTTGCTTCTTTGAATCCAAGGATTTGTTGAGAAAAAGGGGGTACTTACCTTTATGAAAAATATTTACTAATTTGGGGTGAAAATTTTAAAAATTTCCATTTTAGGTAAAATTTAAAAATAATTCCTAATTTAGGTTTTTTGGTTTACCAGAATCCTAGAAAGAAAATACCTATTGGGCAGTTATATTATATAAAATAATTCTCAATTTAGGTGTTTATTTGTATGTTATTATTTGGATGTTATTATTTATGAGTTATATTTTATGTTATAATTTGTATATATTATTATTTTGTTTGTTGTTATTATCATTACATAATTCTACCATAAATTTAAAATAATAATTTTATGTAATTTTTATCTTCCTTATATTTCTAATTATTTTTGATAATTAATATTATATAAAAAATGAAATATGTAATTATATATACATATATATTTTATGTTAACTATTTTATTTTGCAATTATTAATTATTTTATTAATTATATAAAATATAATTGTTTTATTGATAATTAATTATTTTATTAATAATTATATATTTTTATATTATCAATCACTAACATTTACCCAAAAAAAAATATAACATAAATATAAAAAAGTAAAAAATAAAATGGTTGTCTACCAATTCGATATTACCCAAATATAACATTTACAAAAAAAAAAAAAAAAAAAAAAAAAGGTATCATATCCCATTTGAAATTTCGAATTGGCAGACAGTCTTTTGTCTACTAGTCAAACTAACGATCAGATAATGGCTCGCCATGTTATCCAAAACCCACAAAGTCACCGTCTATCGAATTTGAGAATTCTAAAAGATCCCTGACTCAAACTTACTTGATTTAATCTCACCTCCTTCAAATGGCGGAGGAAAGACCAATAGCTATTAATTTGTGGGTAGTGGCGGAGCTTCTCAAAGGTAAGAGAGGCACTACAAAAAAAGTGCAAAATACCGACTAAATTTTTTATCGGTAAATACAGAAAATTAGTCGATATTTAAAATTTTCGACCATATACCGACAATTAAATTTAATCGGTATTTTCATTGTCGGTAAAAAAAATACCGACCGCAGACAAGATAGTCAGTAAATACCGACGGATATTTTTGTCAGCGTAGTGGTTTATTTCTGTCGGTAAATTTATAAAGAATAGTCGGCTCAACAAATTACCGACTAAAAATTTAGTCGGTAAAATATAATTTTAGTCGATAAATTAGCAAATTATTTTGTCGCTATGTTTTTCTGACTATATTTTTAGTCGGTAATCTATAAGTTTCGGTCGGTAAATATATAAAATATTGGCAAAAAACATTTTTACCGGCTAATATTTAGTCGGTAAATCAAAAACTTTTAATTTTTAAAAATATATATATATATATATATATATATATATATATATATATATATATATATAATGAATTATAATTAGTGGCTCCAAAACATAATAATAAATATAAAAATATAATTATTATTCTCACATTGTTATCATATAAATTTTATTAAATTTAATCTAGTTTTAATTTATAAAAATTTACATCTATGTAATCGTTGTGTCTGTACTCTTTAACTAAAACAAAAGTTTTCAATTTTCAAAATTTCTGACTACAATATCACATTTATATAAAAAGAAAAATGAAAAGACTCTCTCTTATGCACATGCAATCACAACTAAAAAATAGGAGTATTCTTTTTTTTTTTTTCTTAATCACTTCTTTATCTTCTTATTTTTTGTCACTTTCTCTAATCTCTTTAAAAGAGGATTTTTTTGGTAAATATTTTATGTTTTTTATTTATTTTATTTTGTTTCATTTTATCCTTTAAAAGATAGATTAATTTATTTTATTTACTTAATTATTGGAACTCAGGAAATAATTACATAGTTTTTGTTATTTGGGTTGTATCTTATATGAATTATGATTAAATTATAAAAAAATTTACTCTTTTCTTAGTTTAGAAAGCAGATTATTTAATTAATAATTTATTAAATGTTTATTAATATAAACTTTTCCTATTAGATAAATGATTCTGTATCAATTCCTAAATTATTTAGTGAAGTACTTGATGACTTCAAGTCCTTTAAAAAAATCAAAGTAACATTTTAAAGTAGATGAGTATATATAAGTTTTTTCATCTTCCTTAAATATTTTTTTTTATTATATTTAATGTCTTATAAAATTTTATTTAAAACTTATATTAGGCAGAAAAATTTGTTTAAGCATGTTACCATACTCGCATGTACCTTTCTAGTTTGACTTCCCTAAAAATAACATCCAGGCTCTGCCATTATTTATACGTCATCCTTCACCACCTTGCAAGCTGTGAACAAATGCAAGTTGTCCACAATTCACATCTAATTATATATATATATATACACACACACACATTTACACACACACTCTTTAAACATAAGGCAATTAGTATATAGGAGGGTATCGCCTTACAATTCTCTTCCTCTCGACTATATGGGTTTTATAGTTATTCATACTGATGATCAATAAAACTCAAACTTATCCCTTGCTAGAATATTTTTCATCATATATGATCCATTCTCATCAGTATGAATCTTCTCAAGTTGTAGTAGAATTTTCTCAAACACATCTCTAATTCAGTGATATCTCACTTCAATATGTTTTGATTTTGAAAGGAAGGAAGCAGTCTAAACTAACCCATTCGCAAGAAGAGAGAACTGCATGGGTTTTGATTTCTATTCAAAGGGATACGCAGGCATGCTTAGTTTAAGCATCGAATCCAATTAAAATTAACCAACTCTCTCTCCTATCACCTTCTTCACTTGCTTTTATTTTATTTTATTTTTGCTTTGTTATTAGACTTAGTTTAGCAAATGTGTGACTTCCCTAGAACCTATAAGGGTTAGAGGAGGTATCCCCTAAATTTGAGATTTTTATTGTAATGTTAACTTTCTTTTGAACTTTACTTGTGTATTTGCTTTATTATTAAATGGATGAGTTGAATGATCATGCATATTATAAATTTTTCATGCATCTTAAATTTTTCATGAAATATATTTTAAGTTATTCTTATATTAATTGGTTAAACTTATCTTTTTAAAATAAATCAAAAATCTAGTCTCTAAATCTTCTTTTGTTTCGAGACTAGTGATCTTTTTTCCTTTGGATAATAATTAGAGTTATATGGATTTTTTTTCTTTATATTTTCTTAAATAGAGATAAATTAAGGTGGTGACTCTAAGAAATAACTTTCAAATATATCAAAGATAAGCCCGAGGGCTTCACCGTGAGTTTTTTCCTAAATAAGCATTTCGATTCCTTTTAGCAGATCAGACTAATGCTCAGGTGAGGTCTCACAGCTAGCGACTCCAATGGGGATAATTCTTTTTAAAAAAATAAGTGGACTACTAATTAGTTCAAAAAGAGTTTGGCCTTCTAATATAATTGTGACTTCGCATGCATCACTTGTATAGGCTTTTTGCCATTCAACCTAGTCTTAGGAAAACAATGGATAGTGAGTAGTATCAAGTGAGTAACCCTCATTGAGTCTATTTGATGATAGTAAAATCATCCACCTCGCGATGAATCCTTTGATTCTTTCAAAGGTATAACAAGCTTATACATACCATTGGACCTATGTAAGACTCCTTGACTTATATGTGGTTAGGTATATTGCTACTTTAGTGTGACGAGTACCCAAACTGAGCCACACTTACCCTTTCATGTAATAAATCTAGATCCTGACCTTAGGTGGTATGTACCATAATCAAAATCCTGCATCTTTGCATTCTCATGAAATTTTTTCTCCATGTATATTATGCATCTATATTGTACAACAAAACATGCACTCATCTCAAGTTTAGGTCAAACCTTGAATCGAAGAATGGTTAAACGTTCTTACCTCTATTCAAACATCTCCCCTATAAACACTTTCACCTATATTCCATTACCCTATCCAATAACCTTAAACACCATTATCCCTTTACTCTAGCCCTTAACCCAAAACCCTAGATACTCTTACCTCTATCCAAACACCTTCACTCCTAAACCTTAAACACACTCACTTTTATCCTAATTACTTTCGCCCCTACAAACCTTAAATACCTCACCCTAGCCTTTATCCTAAATACCATCAGCTTAATCACATACCTTAAACACCTCGACCTAACTTCACCTTAAATACCAAACACTTGAACCTTACACCTCAAATGTAAACCTAAACCACCTTCCATCTTTAGACCTAAAGCCATAAACTCACAACCCTAAAACCCATATCCAATCCTAAAAATCTTACTAACTGACCATAAGCCTAACTCATAACTCCTATCCTTATCTAAAGAAAAAAAAATGTAGACACCTTAGGTTCTCCATATCAAAACCATTATCCTACCCCTTTGTTCAAAATCAAATCTACTATTCTTAAACCCAACACCTATGGCCCATCACCTTTAAAACCAGTCTATTACCCTTTGTGAACCCTCAATTTTACACTTTCATCATCTAACTGTAACCTTAGCACTTGCTAAGTTTAACGCGCTAAAGAAATTTTTTGGCCTTTAATTATATTGCCACTAGACATTCAAATTTTCTAAACTCCATACCAAACAATCTCTAAAAAAAAAAAAAAAAACTCCACGTTAGCTGCCACGTGGCAGCCTTGCGGCGTCGCACCAAGCCCATGCAGTGCCTCAAGTCCAACTTGCGGCACACCGCACTAGTCTGGTGGGGCACGCCACACTAGTTTGGTGCGGCGCCGTACCTATTTGACATGCGTGGATCCCCTTTCCTATGCAGAAAATAACCCTTTTTCCCTATTCAACCTAATTTTCAACCCTTTCTAGCCCTATCCCTCATTGTCTTTTCACATTTTCACTACCTAAACTACCCTCACCCACTTTTCCTATAAATACCCCCATCTAGTTCTCATTTCAAACCACCTTTTGAATTAGTATTGATGGTTATCTACTAATTCCTCTCTTCTTCTCCCTCCAACCACTCTCTAATTAATTAATTAATCTTTTTAATTAATTAATTATCTCATCTTAACCAACTTAATTAATCTTTTTAATTAATTAATTAATCACTTTTTTCCAAAATAAAATTAATCCTTTTTCTTAATCCACCTTTCATCCAAATTAATTAATTAATCTTTTTAATTAATTAATCCATCCACCCTTTTCATCATATTAATTAGTTAATTAATCATTTTAATTAATTAATTAATCTCCCAATTAATCCAATCATCCAATCCCGATAAAATAAAATTTCGATCCGGTAAAATTCTCTGTCCACCAAAAGCAAAAGTATCAGCTTTTTCCCCTTATTTTCAAAACACCAAACCAAAATTAATTTGATCAACTTGTAAACCCCTCTATTTAATCGTGGAATGAACTATGTAGGTTTTGATTCCCATTCAATTGGGTATGTAGGCACATTTGAAATCTAAATCCAAACCTCAAATCTAAATCCCAATCAATCTTCTTTCCCCTTTTTAATTAATGTGATTTATGAATATTTACTTTAATTGTTTTACTAATTCCCCATACACCATGCATTCATGTTATGCTATATTCATGTATTTTCATTAATATCATCTTATAAATGTCATTCATGAAATCAATTTTTTTGAAATCAAATTAAACTTAAGAGCCAAATTTAGATTATTTAAAACAAAAAAAAACTTAGTCCAAAACTCAACCTGGTTTGAGACTAGTAATTTTATCCTTAGATAATTAATTGAAAATTAATGAATTGGAGTCACAATTGGGTTTTTTCCTTAATTTGCCCATTTAAAAATAAATTAAGGTGGCGAATCCCAAAATCATTTTCAAAATCAATCATATTTGAACCCGAGGGTTCCATTATGAGTCTAAACCTGAATAAGCATCTCGATTTCCTCTAGCAGATCAGGCCGGTGCTCGGGCGAGGCCTCACACTCTTAAGCCCAACGACTTTGGCCCAACACACTACTTTAAACCCAATACCCTTGGTCTAGTCTACTACCTTTGGTCTAGTCTACTACCCTAAGCCCAAAATATTTTCCCCATCATACGTTAAGCCTAAAAAAATCATTGGTTCATGACATAATACGGAAGCCTTTTCTCTTAGGATCTGTATGCTTATACCTTCATCACCTTATCTATTCCATACTTATAACTTACCTTGTTGCTTTGGTTTGAAAGTACTAATGGCCAATCCAGTTGACATGGCTTTCCTAACCATACTTGTGACCAGACTCCTTAAGAAGCAAGAAGAGCATTTCCAAGCTATTTTACCTGCTTAATAAGTCTAACTCAAGGAACAAAGGCAATTCATCATTGAGGAAGTTCAGGCCATGATTAGCCAAGCTAGCCTTAACCATCCTAACCCAAACCTTATCTTGATCCAGACTAATCTTAGCCCAAATTTGAGCCAAAACAACCCATATCTAAATTGAGGTGGGGAAGTTTTCTCTTATCTAAACACTAGGATACTTATGGAGAAACTTGAAGTTGTGGAGAAAACCATTGAATCCCTAAAACACAACAGTGACCCAATTGATGTGGACAGTCTAACATGATTCCCTGATGCCATGCTTCCTCCTAAATTCAAAATACCTGAACTAGAGAGATTTGATAGAGTCACATGCCCCAAGACACATCCAAAGATAAATGAGGGGGCAATGAAACTTTTGGGACTTAGTGATGAAGTCCTTGCTCATTTGTTCCAACAATCACTAACTAGTACTTCTAGGAGATGGTTCCTTTCACTAGATTGTGAACTCTCAATTTTGCACTCTTATCATCTAGTTGCAGCTTGACACTTGCTAAGATTAGTGCGATACGTAGAGCTAGTATGGTGATCCTGCTAGCTGGTTAATGGGCAGAGGTCAAGAGGGCAGCATCCCCAAAGCAAAAAATGGACTTTTAGTCATATTAGTACAAGGATACTTAATTTTCAAACACTAACATTTTTCTACCCTGATTGGACCTTCTATATCAGACAATTTTTTCGAAATTGACTAAATCTTTTCTCAAACTGACTGTTTAATTATTCTAAAATTAATTTTGAATCTATTGAAGTTAATTGACGAATTTTCTAAACTCTAAAACTCCTAAAAATTGATCCAAAAGTCTCAAAATATGATCTGAGCAAAAAGTAAAATTTCAGTTGGCAGCACCCCTAAAATAATATTTTTTTAACCTTCAATTACATTGCTATTGATCATCCAAATTTTTTGAACCCCAAACCAACCAATCTCTAAAAAAAAAAATCTCCATATTAGTTGTCATTGAAGCGACCGGTGGCGCCACCAGCCTCTTCGGCAATTACCATTAGGAAGCCCAGTGGCATCGCCCAGAGGCCTGGTGGCGTCACCAACCTCTCCGACGGTAGGTCCCCATTTTTCACTCTAAAATTTCTAAAATGTCCCTTATATGATTTTCAGCATTTTTCCAGTCATATCCTTTTGGTTTTTTCACTTTTTCACTTCCAAAATCACTTTCACCTCATTTTCCTATAAATAGGCCATCAATTTCTTTATTTCAACACACCTCTTGAGTTAGAGAGTTGATAGCTACCCTCTAATTCCTCTTTTCTTCTCCCTCTAACCACTCTCTAATTAATTAATTAATTAATTAATCTTTTTAATTAATTAATTATCTCACTCTAACCAAATTAATTAATCTTTTTAATTAATTAATTAATCACTTTTTCAAAATCAAATTAATCATTTACCTTAATCCACCTTTCCTCCAAATTAATTAAAGAATCTTTTTAATTAATTAATTCATCCATCCTTTTTATCATATTAATTAGTTAATTAATCATTTTAATTAATTATTTTTCATAATATTAATTAGTTAATTAATCATTTTAATTAATTAATTAATCTCTCAATCAGTCTAATCATCCGGTCCTGATAAAATGAAATTTGGTCCAGTAAAACTCTTTGCCTCCAAAACAAAGGTATCAGCCTTTTCCTCTCACCTACAAACCCAAATCAAATCAATCAATCTAATCAACCCCTAAACCCTCCACTTAATTGTGGATGAACTATGTGGGTTTTGATCCCCATTCAATGGGGCACGTAGGCACATTTGAAATCTAAATCTAAATCTCAATCAATCTCCTTTCCCTTTTTTTAATTAAATTAGTTTAATTTGTAGATGTTTTACTTTTCCTAATGCTCATGCATTAATCATGAAATTATAATTTTCATATAATATTTGTCATCAATGAAATTAATTTTCAAAGTCAAATTAAACTTAAGAGCCAAATTTTGATTATTTAACCAAAAATCTAGTCTCCAAATTCAACCTGATTCAAGACTAATGATTTTGTCCATGTGTAAATTAATTGAAAATTAATGAATTGGAGTCAAATTAGGTTTTTTTCCTTAATATTTTCCCAACTAAATAAAATTAAGGTGGTGACTTCGAAAATCATTTTCAAAATCATCCAATCTAAACCTGAGGGTTTCATTGTGAATCTAAACCTGAATGAGCATCCCAATTCCCTCTAACAGATCAGGCTGATACTCGGGCGAGGTCTCGCATAGACAAGAACCAAAAAAAGATGTGGGATGATATTTTTTTTGCTTTTGTCAAGCAGTATCATTACAATGGTGAAATGGATGTCACTAGGCATGAACATCCTAATTCCTTTTGTCATTACACGTTCCTTACAAGGTGGAGGGCTAAAACTGCTCAAATGATAAATAGATCAACAGAGCAAGAACAAGTGGACATCCTTGTCAAAAACCTATTTTCGACCTACTGAGTCCACTTGTCAACCCATTACTTATCCACTTTCAAAACTTTGGTTGCAACTGCATCAAAGGTTGAAGATTACATCCAAAGTGCATTGTTTCAAACAAAAATTTTCACCTCTAACCCAAACAATGATGAAGAACTTGAGCTTAATTCTACCCCACCTTACCTCAGTCCCAAGTGGCATGACATGGAAGAGTTCAAGTTCAGCTAATCTGACCTGTCTGAGATTAAATTTCAAGTTTAAGTTTGAGCTGGAGTCTAAATCTCAAAACCTGAGTCTAAATTTGAGTTTAATTCTGTAACTTTATTTTTTTTCTTTGTATATTTTTTCATCGATCATGTCGGTTCCTTTTTGTTATGTTGTAATAAAATTTTCCATTATAATAAAACATCTATATTTTTTTAGTTATTTATGCACTTATCTTTCTTGTTTTAAACATGGATGAGATTTGAAAAAAAAACAAAAAAAAAAAAAAAAAAAAAAAGAAGAAAGAAAGAAAGAAAAAAAAAGAAAAAAAAAAGAGAAAGAGGAAAAGAGAAATAAACAGTCAATTAAATTCACCACAGCTAACACATGTTAGAATTGAGGTGCCATCAACAATTGTTTTGTCAGCTCTTAACTAAAGAAGGTCAAGAAATAGACCTCTCATCAAATAGTTAAAACACAAAAAATAATTCAATATAATTACCCATTGCACTTTGGGTAATCAAACGATACACCTCAACAAGAGTTAACAAGTTTGTCAAATCCAAAATTTAAAAGTTAGATCCGCTCAAGGTAAAGAAAAGCAACAAATCATAGTGGAATGTTTTCTCTCAAATTTCATTAATTCAAGCTCGCTAAGTTAAAAACCAAAAAGGGCGGCTTAGGCAGAAGTTAGAGCTAAGAAAAAAAGAGAAAAAGAAAAAGAGAGAGAGAGAGAGAGAGAGAGAGAGAGAAAGAGAGAGAAAGTTCATCCTAGTCATCTTCCTTCACGTCCAAAGTTGTCAGCAATCAATCAGTCTCGTCTTATGTATTTCAAAATTATCCTTCCTCATTAGAGACTTATTCTCTAAAGCGATATTATCTTCTATGCCCTTATCTTACAGTAGGGGCATATTTTTTTTATATCGTCATCATTTTTTTTTTATTAATCTGTCTTGTCACTTAGCTCAAATATCTTTGGCATAATCTCTTATATTGCTAGTTCATCAAATTCTTATCTCTCATTGGGATCATGATCCCCAAGTTGTCTCTTCTCACCAATCCTTCAGCCACTCTTTAGGGCACTTCCTTTCAACCAGTATGTCATCTACACTCAAGCTAATAGAGTGTCATCTTAAATGTCTCTTTAATTTTAAAATGGTAAGATTAGCTTAACTTGTTCTTTTTCATAAATCATTCTACAAATAGCAAAGTCATACAACCTCCCTGATCATTTTCAGAATTTCTAACCCACCTTCAGACCATTCTCAAACTTAATAATGTACCATCCTAAGCCTTATTGGAAAAATCACACTATCCTTTTAAGCTTAAACCTCATAACTCAAGCCTTGTACCACCCTTTCCTTGGCAAAGTCTTATCATATTCTAAGGGCCAAGCCCAAAGGCAGAACTAAAGATCCTAAATCTTTCAAGACTCATCATCATTTAAGCCAGTTTTCTTTAGCACAACCAAAATCAAGTCATGTCTTGCAAAGCTTAAGAAGGCTTAAACCACTCGAAATCAAGTCATAGTCATTCAATGTCTCTTTGGCAAATTCTCATTATCTTTGAAAATATCAAGCCACCTTGGCAAATTACATCACCCATAAAGTCCAACCAAGTCAAGGTCTGCCAACCATCTGATAGGCATTGAAAATCTTATGTAACTATGACAAAGGGCAAGCCCTTATCCATGAGCCTGCAGAATCTTTACGACCAAAACCTTTACCTCCATACTTGAGCTAAAGCCAACCATCTAATGCACTATTTGTAGAAAAGCCTAAGTTGATAAACTATTCTCAAAGCCTAAAAAACTTTGAACTAAAAGCCTTTAAGCCTTCACCTTAAAGCCCAAACCAAGAAGCCTCACTATGAAGCCCACTCCCAAAGGCCTTCACCATGAAACCCATGATCTCCTCCAAAGCTAACACCTGATCAAGCCTTCCTAACTAATTTCTTAGCCTAACCTTTCCTCTAAGCCATACTTAGCCTCCCAGTTTGACATCTTACAAAGGGGAGCTCTTTCCTAAGTTTTAATAGCCGCCCTCACAAAAGAGGTGAGAGGGAATTTTGTGCAGAATTTTCATGGTGAAGATCCAATATACTGCAGATTTTGAAGAGGAACGAAGATCAAAGCAGGGATTTCTCATCATCTATGGATTGTTTAAGTTTCCTTTACCTTCTCTTGTATTCTTTATTTCAATTCTTTGCTATGAACTAATTTGTTATTGATCTATATAAAGATGAACCCTAGTTCTTAATTGTATGAACTGAATAATTTGTTTTGAATCAATTTATCTTTGGATTGTTTTATTTTCATGATTTATGATGTTTATTCTAATTGGCAATTATCGGTTTGTTGATTAGATTTTGTTTCTATATTGAAAGAGTAGAGATACCCTAATATAGATAGATCACTCATGGGAATAGAGAGTTGATTGGGGTGCTAGAGATAGACTTACAAGACTTCTTTAGATGTTAATCTCTTAAACTTAATGCTGCTCCTATTTTATTATAGGTTGAGAAGAGATTCCCCTATAATACTTAGGAAGTTAGGGATTTAATCACTTGAGAAAGGTTTCTATCTAATTTATTGAGAGTCCAATTCAATTCATTGTTTGAATGATTCATATCATTGTTTTTGACATGTATGAGAGGCTAAGGGAATTCAATATCTAGATGAACTTTGCTCTTGATTTTCTATCATCTAACCTTTATTGCTTTCATAGATTAGTTTTAAATAGTTTAGTTTAATTAATCTTGAATTTGGTTCAACTAGATAATAGTTTAATTTTGAGCTAGTACTTGTGTCAGTGTCTCTGTGGATCAACCTTGTTACTGCTATATTACCTAAATGATAAGTGCACTTGCCTAGAGCTAGGGTAGAATTAGTCGTTGAACTATTATAAATGTAAAACTCCTAGTGTCACAAAAACACTTGTCAATGGCATAGTCAAATTCTAGTTTAATTATCTCTTTTTCTCTACTACTAATTATAGCCTAAGTTTTCACAAACATTAAAGTTAATAATGCATCTTCAATCTTGTGAAAAAGACCTAAACCGATACAAATCACACCACACTAAAAAAATGTTGAATTGCACACCTAATAGCAATTCTTGATCTTTATCTAGTTCAAATGGAAGTAATTTCTTGAACTCTGTTGGCTCCAGATTTTCAAGAACATTAGAAAGTTTGCTAGAGACCTTTGTCTATAAATAAAGAAACCCCTCGTCATTGCAATCCATGAAAAGATTATCTTTAATCCATCCGACTAATGGGTAGAAATGGATTAGGACTTCAGATAAAGATTTCTTGAGCTGGTTCTTGTATTTTTCAACATTCTTGAATTTGTCTACTTGATTATGATCTATTGGATATAAGAGGACCAAAGGGTTATATACTGGAGGAGATATTTGATCAAGAAATGAGAATTTGTAATGGCAGAGATGATCTAGGGTTGGAGAAGAAGGTTTGTTTATCTCTTTAGAGATTATTTTGGTTTCAAGATTCATGATTTTTGGTTATCTATCAATACCTAATTAACCATACGTATAGAAGAGGATAACTAGTGTAATTAATTAATTTTGTAATTGGGTCAGTGAAGCACTTTTTTTCCTCTACTACTTACATTATTATTGCAATCAAATTAACTTGTTATATAGAATTGCTGCTAAGGATGGATTAATTAGTGTTAATGAAATTAACTTATTGATGTGCTAGAATTTTACATTAATATTGCTATTATTTTACCCCTAATTTAGAGACTTTTTAGTGCAAATTGGGATTAAATCTTCAAAAATTCCATTTATTTGATTAATTTATGATTTTTGATGTATTTCATAGATTTTATAGGTTTTGGATCTTAATTGAAGTGGAAAAAATAGAAGAAAAGAAGAAAGCAAAATTTTGAGCTGAAATTTATCAACCCAGAGTGCACAACTTGAAATGCATAAGTCTTGTGCACTCACTGCAGAATTTATTATGATTTTCATTAAAATAAATGGAGCTGATATGGATAAAATCTTAGCCAATCCTCTTTTAAATTACTGGGACCCACCCTGAATTAAGGGGATTAGATAAGGAAAAGGAAATGAGGGATTTTAAAGAGGAAAGAACATAAAAATTTGGTGAGGATCGTGCTTGATAGATTTTTGGGGAGAGATTTGCATTTTCTGCAAAGGGAAAAAAAAAAAAAAAGAGACAGCAGCCATTGAAGGGACGGATGGCTTCGGTTTTGAGACTGGAAGATCGTGATTTCAACCTTCAAGATTCATGAATTTCATCTCCTACAAGTTTTCTAAATCTTATTTGATTATTTCTTTAGTTTTATTAGATTCATGATTGGTTATTGGATTTATTCAATTTGTTCTTTCATTGAATTAATAATGAGTAGCTAAATCAATTTTTCTAGGGTTTAAATGGATTTTGGTTGATTGCTATTGAATTCATATACACTTATCATTTATTCATTCATATTGAGTTAAATTTTTTTTCTTGTGCTTTAAGTATGTGATTGATTGGCCATCTTTTATACAATCTAAGGTGTTATATGAAGTAGCGAAAGTGAAAATACAACATTAGTTTATGGGAAGAACAAACTTAGGATTAATGTTTTATAGACATATAGGTATTGCCTAGGTGGTGAATTATTTAGTTTTCCATTGCACTTGATGAGTTTAATCTAATTTCTTGCAACCACGATAGTAAGTGTAAGATTAGAATTAGATATTAATAATCTACCTTGAAAGAGGATTTTATTTAACTAAGGGAAAACCACTTTTAATTTCAATTTGTTTGAATAATTGCATAAGTGTGTATGAATCATTAGCGTGAAAACCAATTGATATCTAAACCCTAGGTCTTTCTTTCATTGAATTAAATATTAGTTAATTTGCTTGATTTATTTTTGTTAGTTTAGTTTTAAATTAATTTCATTAGTCAATTAAAATTCATTTATTCCATCATTCATGTTCCTAGATTAAATATTTAAAAATTTAGACAACTTTGGTAATCAATTCGTTTTCTTGTGGAATCCACAACTCTTTACTCATTGAAACTATTCGCTACAATAGACCTGCACACTTGCAGTGCAAAAAGTGCAAACACTTATTCTCATGCCTTCATCTACAAGGCTTAAATTTTCAATTGATTTTTTCTAGTAAGATTCTAAAGTTCAAATCTTATGTGATATTTGATAAAATTGAAAATTAAGTGTTGAAAATTTAAATGTTATATAAAATAAGTAAAATTATTGTTAAATTGTAAAACTTTTTAAAAATTTAATCACTTATTACATTGTAATACCCAAGGTTTCCATAGCTCATTAGAGTTACAATAATACCATAAAGTATAAATTTCTATGAACATAGTTGTGAGACCTCGTCCGAGCACCAATCCAATTCTCTAAAAGGAATCAGAATGCTTATTTGGGAAAGAACTCACGAGGAGGCCCTCAAGCTTATCTTTGATAGATTTGAAAATTATTTTTAAGAGTCGCCACCTTAATTTTTTTTTTTTTGGGAAAATATAAGGAAAAAACCCATTTGACTCCAATTATTACCCAAAGGAAAAAGATCACTAGCCTCAAAACCAAAGAGAATTTGAGGACTAGGTTTTCAGTTTGTTTTAGCAAAACAAATTTGGCCAATCAATATAAAAGTAACTTAAAATATATTTCATGAACAATTAAAATGCATAAGCAATTTATAATATGCATGATCATTGATTCCACATGTCCAACAATAAATAAAAGTAATAGTCCAAAAGAAAGTTAATATTACAAATAAAATTCCAAACATAGGGGATACCTCCTCTAGCCCTTATGGGTTCTAGAAAAGTCACACATTCCCTAAACTAATCCTAATAATAAAGCAAAGAAACAAACACAAAAGTAAGTGAAGAAGGTGATAGGGGGGAGAGTTGGTTAGTTTTAAATTGGATTCGATGCCTAAACCAAGCATGCCTATGTATCCCTTTGAATAGGAATAAGAATTCACGCAGTTCTCTCTTCTTACGAAGAGGTTAGTTTAGCCTAGCCACTTTATCATGTTTTGATTGATTGATTAAAAGAGGGTTGAATTAATTAATTAATTTAATTGATTACCAAGTTGATTAGCTAGTAACCTAGATGAATCAATTTATTAACTAACTAAAAGAGATAATGAAATTAAGGGAAAAGAAGCTTACCTCAGATGGTGGGCGGCGGCTGGCTTTAGATGATAGGCAGCGGCTAGCTTTGGACAGCGGGCAGTGGCTAGCTTAGGATGATGGATGGTAGGCAGTGGCTAGCATTGGATGGTAGGTGGTGGCTAGCTGCAGAGGGAGGCGAACACGAGCCTTAGCAAGAGACTTGCCTCGAACAGGTGGGCGGTGGAAAGCCTTAAACTAATCGGGTAGGAATCAAGGAGAAATCCCCCAACTTACTTTGCAAAGTAAGAAGCAAATGCAAAGTGTTTTGCTTGAATTTCTTACTTTTTAAGCTTTAGAAGTTGGTGTTTTGAAGTGTGGGGAGGCCCCCTATATATAGGAGGAGGTTTGAAGCATAGAAGTTGAAATTTCCAATGTGGGAAGAGAAGACACGGTGCAGTTGTCGCACAGGCCTCTGCGGCACAGCAGAGTCCTCTGCGGTAGTGCCACAGAAGGCTCTACGGCACCTCAGAGTGCTCTGCGGCAATGCCGCAAAGCTGTGCGGCAATTGTGCAGTTTCATCCGTTTTGCCTATTTTCACTCGTTCTCGCTCATTTCTCGTCCATTTTTCACGATTCCAATTGCGTTGTATTCGTTGCTCAGTCCTGGTGATAACTCTATATTTTTAGAGTTATTTTATTTGTTTAAACTTAAATTTTAGCTCAGTTCTCAAAAATACAATAATATTATTACATATTTTTAGAAATAATAGTTCTACAATTTATAAATAAATTATAATATATTTTAAGTATTTTTATTTTATTTTTGTAGATCAAAATGATGTCACAATGATGCAATAAAATAAATGATGCAGACAGTGATGTCATAAAAATAATGATGCAAGCAATGATTCAAGTTTTCAATCCATGAAAAATAAATTCAATGGTTGGTGGCCAAAATTCAATGGTTGGTAGTCAACCTAACTATTTTTGAATATTGATGAAGAAATTCAATGGTTGGTGGCCAAAATTCAATGGTTAGTAGCCAACCTAACCATTTTTGAATATTGATGAAGGAATTCAATGGTTGGTGGCCAACCTAACCATCAATGTTGAATTTTTGATGTAAGAATTTTAATGGAACTTGAATTCTTCCACCAAATATGTCTATAAATACCATGCTTGGCAAAGGGAAATATCATCAAAGAAAATCCATAAAAAAAAATATATAGAGAGATTTTCATATGTTTTCTTAGAGTAGATTAGTTTTATTTTTTTATTTTGATCAAGAGGAGGAGTTTTTGGAAGCTTGAGTTTATCAAAGATTGTATCCCAAAACAAGTTCTCTCAAAACTCTATTCTTGAATTTAATTATAAGTTATTATTATGTTTATTATTTTTATTGTTAATTTAATTGTTTATTCTCTTTTAATTATAAATAGGTAAATTTATTTTCTAGGATTTAGATGTAATCTTTTGATTTGCATATGATTATTTATATTTAATTAATTGATTTGATTGTTGGAATTAATCTTTTATCTTAAAACTTAATGCTTGCAATTAACTGGCCATTAATTGCATGATTTAAGATATTGTATGAAGTAGCGAGAGTGGAAGCACAATATTAGTTCATTAGGATAATTGACCTAGGGAATGTATTGTTTAGAGATAAGAATACTCCTTTGTGATTTTTAAAAGGATTTCCATAAAACTTAATGGGTTTGTGTTAATTGCTTATGATCACGAGAGTAGACGTAAGGTTAATATGAACACACATGTTGTATCTTGAGAAGAACATCATATAATTTAGGGAAATCTAATCATTAATTCCAGCAAAAATAATCCATCTAAAATTATAAAGAAATCATATGTGATCAATTGATGAATTTTAAATCCTAGACTTTTAATCTTATTTTCATATTTATCATAATTTATTTACTTGAATTTCACTTTAGCTTAAAACATAAAATCTCATAATTGATTTTCTAAATAATAGAATAATCTTAAAATTGGTACTTGACAAACCCTTCCTCGTGGGAATGATACTCACTCATCACTTTATTACTTGTAAACGATCTGTACACTTGCAGAAATTGAACAACACCTGGATGATTTGAAAGGGTTTAAATGCCAAAAAGAAATATTTTATTTTTTTCATTTTGAGAGTTTTCAGCTTCTGAAGGTTTGTTTACCGAGCCTAAGTGCTTTTAAAGTTCAAATGCATACTGGAAGGTGCAAAATTAAGGGTTCACAGTTGCCCCCTCATCATAATTGTCTTTATCTGAAAGGTGATTCTGATGATAGTGAATTTGAGGATGAAGAGGATGCCCCTGGTATATTTAGGAGTGATTGGAATGAAAATGATGTCCTCGGTATATTTGGGAGTGGTTGGAATGAAAAGGATGCCCCTAATATATTTGGGAGTGGTTGGAATGAAGAGGATGCCCCCAGTATATTTGGAAGTAATTGGAATTGAAGAGGATGTCCTTGGTATATTTGGGAGTAGGTGGAATGAAGAGGATGCCCCCGGTATATTTAGGAGTGGTGAGAATTGAAAAGGATGCCCCCGGTATAATTGGGAGTTGTTGGAATGAATAGGATGCCCCCAGTATATTTGGGAGTAATTGAAATGAAGAGGATGCCTCCGGTATATTTGGGAGTGGTTGGAATGAATAGGATGCCCCTGGTATATTTGGGAGTAGTTAAAGCGAAGTGGATGCCCCCGGTATATTTGGAAGCGAAGTGGATGCCCCCGATATATTTGGACGCAAAGAGGATGCCCCCAGTATATTTGGAAGCATTAGGAAAAATGGTAGTTCCTATCTGGTAGGAATGAAAAGTAATGATCCTGTCTGGTAGGATCAAGAAGAGATGACCATCCTATCTGGTAGGAATAGTAAAGATAACTATCCTGTCTGATAGGAACAAGAAGAGATGACTATCCTGTCTAGTAGGAATGGTAAAGATAATTGTCCTATCTGATAGGACAATAGTGGTCCTTTCTGGTAGGATTTAAAGTGATGATCCTGTCTGCTAGGATCAAAAAGAGATGACCATCCTGTCGGGGAGGAATGGTAAAGATAACTGCCCTGTTTGGTAGGAACATTAGTGGTCCTTTCTGATAGGAATGAAAGTGATGATCCTGTTTAGTAAGATCAAGAAGAGATGACTATCCTGTCTGGTAGGAATGGTAAAGATAACTGTCTTGTCTGATAGGAACAGTTGTGGTCCTTTCTAGTAGGAATGAAAAGCGATGATCCTGTTTAATGCAAAAATGCTAGATAATCATGATTATGCAATGATCTAATACCTTGAACCTGTGAAGAGTCAGCCTGATATAAAAGTGCTAATCTTTGGGAGAAAGATGCCCACATTTCAGAAAGATGAATATTTAGAAGGGATGTGCCCCCACTTTAGAATGATAGAGGAAAATGATTTAGTCATTTGGTTTTCAGTTGATTGGCTAGCTTAGAGGTGAAGATGGGCATGTTAGGTATGAGATTAGCTGGTTAATGACTATTAGTTTGGCCTAGGAAGAAGTATGGTGTGGTCTTGGAAAAGATCGGGCTATTTAGTCAGATAGGTCTGATTTTGGTTTGAGGTTGAGCTGGATCAAGATGGTGAGGTTTTTGGAGATGATTAGATTGGAAGGTTTGGGGAAGGTCACCTTATGGGGCTTGTACATGGAGAAGTTCATGTGGAAGGCTTAGTTAGGTCTAGGACTTTGGCTTGGTCAGGTTGCAACCTTTAGGGAGTTCATTTGGAAGGCTCAGTCAAGTTCTACTTTAGGCTCGGTCAGGTCTTGCTTTAGGAAAGGTTAGGCTAGGAAATTAATTAGGGAAGGTTTGGTCAGATTTGGTTTTGGAGGAGATTAAGGCTTTTGTGAATGGCTTCATAGTGAAAGTTAGGCCTAGGTTTCATGGTGAAGGCTTTTAGGCTTGGGCTTCATGGTAAAGTCTTTTGGGCTTGGGCTTCATAGTGAAGGCTTGAAGGCTTGGGCTTCATGGTGAAGGCTTGAAGGCTTGGGCTTCAAGGTGAAGGCTTCTTAGTTTAGGCTTCGAGGTGAAGGCTTTTTGGTTTAGGCCTCAAGATGAAGTCTTTTGGGCTTGGGTTTTAGGGTGAAGACCCTTTTTTTTTTTTTTTTTGGCTTAAGGGTGAAGGCTTTTGTTTAAAAGGTTTTGTTAGCTTGGGCTTTTTTCCATAAGGGTGCTTTGGATGGTCAGCTTTGGCTTAGTTATGGTGGTAATTGTTTTGGTCACCAGCTCATGGATGAGGGTTTGCCCTTTTGTCATGGTTATATCAGATTTTCAATGCTTATCTGATGGTTGGCAAACTTTGACTCGGTTGTAATTTGCCAAAGAGGCTTGGTCTTTTCAAGGATGATGAAATTTTTCCAATGAGACATGGGATGACTTGAGTGGTTTGAGCCCTTCTTAAACTTTGCAAGACATGACTTGATTTTTAGTTATGCTAGAGAAAGTCGGCTTTAAGGATGATGAGTCATGAAAGACTTAGGGTCTTTGGTTTTGCCCATAGGCTTGGCCTTTAAAAGATGATGAGATTTTACTAAGAAAAGGGTGGTATGAGGCTTGAGCTTGAAAAGATGGAATGGTATATTTTGAAGTTGGGGAATGGTTCAAAGGTAGGTTGGAAATTTTGAAAAAGATCAAGGAGGTTGTATGATTTTGCTATCTGTAGTATGATTCATAGAGAAGAACAAGCCAAGCTAACCTTGTTGTTTTGAGATTGAAGAGACATTTAAAGTGACAGAATGTAGATGACAGACTGGATGAAAGGAAGTGCCTTAAGGAGTGGCTAAAGGACTAATGAAAAGAGACAACTTGGAGATCATACTCCTAATGAGATAGGAATATGATAGACTAGCAATGTGAGAGATTGTGCCTAAACTCTTTGGGCTTAGTAACAAGACGGATTAACAAAAGATGATGACAATCTAGAAAGATATGCCCCCACTATGAGATAAGGGCATAAAAGACAATATCACTTTAGAGAATGGGCAAGCTAGTGAGGACAAATGACTTTGAAGACATGAGACGAGATGGATTGATTGAAGATGATTTGACAAACTTTGAATGATATAAAAGAAGATGACTAGGATGATCTTTCTCACTTTTTTTTTTTTTATTTGCTCTAACTTTTGCCTAAGCTACCCTTTTCGGGTTTTCAACTTAACGAGCTTAGATTAAAGAAATTTGGGAGAAAACATTCCACCGTGATTTGCTGATTTTCTTCATTTTGAGGTGGTCTAATCTTTGAATTTTAGATATGATGAATCTTGTTGCCCCCTGTTGGGGTGTATCGTTTGATTTTGTGCTTTAAATATTTGATGAGAGGTCTATTTCTTAACCTACTTTGGTTAGGAGTTGGCAAAGCAATTGTTGATAGCACCTCAATATATGCTAGCTGTGGTGGATTTAATTGACTGTTCATTTCTCTCTCTCTTTTTTCTTTTTTCATTTTTTTTTATTTTCAAAGCTTGTCCATGTTTAGACAAGTGCATAAATAATTAAAAAGATGTGAATATTTTATTACAATGGAAAATTTTATTACAAGAAAACAAAAAAGGAATCGACATGATTGACGAAAAATAAAAGAAAATAAGATGACTAACTCATACTCGAATTTAGACTCAGACTTTGGGATTTAGACTCAGACTCAAACACAAACTTGGAGATTTAGACTTAGACTTGGAATTCAATCTCAGATAGGTCAAATCAGTTGAACTTGAACTCTTCTATGTCATGCCACTTGGGGCTAAAGTAAGGTAGGGTTGAATTAGGTTCGGGTTCTTCATCACTGTTCAGGTCGATGGTGAGGAATTCAGGTTGAAATGATGCACTTTGGATGCAATCTTCAACCTTTGATGCAATTGCAATTAATGCCTTAAAAGTGGGTAGGTATTGGGTTAACAAGTGGGCTCGGTAGGCTGGAAGTAGATTCTTGACAAGGATGTCGACTTGTTCTTGCTTGGTTGGTCTATTTACCATTTGGGCAGCTTTAGCCCTCCACCTTGTAAGGAACATGGAGAAAGACTCATTTGGAAGTTGCTTGGTGGTTTCTAAGTCATGCCTAGTGACATCCATTTCACTGTTATAATGATATTGTTTGATAAAGGCACAACAGATGTCATCCCATGTCCTTTTCTTGCTTTAGTCTAGTGAAAGGAACCATCTCCTAGTAACACCGGTTAGTGATTGTTGGAATAGTTGAGTAAGGAGTTCATCGCTAACTCCTAAAGGCTTCATTGTCCCCACATATATCTTCATATCAGTCTTGGGGTAAGTGGTTCCATCAAATCTCTCCAGTTCAGGCATTTTGAATTTAGGAGGAAACTTGGCATTAGGGAATAAGGTTAAACTGTTCACATCAATTAGATCATCGCAGTGCTTTAGGGATTTGATGGTTCTTTCCATGGCTTCAAGTTTCTCCATGAGCAATCTAGTGTTTGGATAAGAGAAAACTTCCCCACCTTGGTCTAGATATGAATTGGTTTGGCTAGGATTGGTTTGGTTGAAGATAAGGTTTGGGTTAGGATGGCTAAGGGTGGCCTGGTTAATCATAGCTCAAACTTCCTTAATGATGAATTGCTTTTATTCCTCAAATTGGGCTTGTTGAGCAACTGGGATAGTCTGGAAATGTTCTTCTTGCTTCTTAAGGACTCTGGTCACAAGTGTGGTCAAGGAAGCCATATCAAGTGGGTAGGCCATTAGTTCAAACCAAAGCAACAAGGTAAGTGACGGGTATGGAATAGAAGAGGTGATGAAGATATTGGCATGCGGATCCTAAGAGAAAAGGCTTCCTTATTGTGTCATGGGTTAACCATTTTTTGGGCTTAAGGCATGATGGGGCAGATGTTTTGGGCTTAGGGTAGTAGACTGAACCAAGGGTATTGGGTTTAAGGTAGTGTGTTAGGCCAAAATTACTGGGCTTAAGAGTAACAGACTGGTTTTAAAAAGGTTATGGGTCATAGGTGTTGGGCTTAAGGATATTGTGTTGGGTCAAAGGTATTGGGCTTAGGGTAATGTCTTGATGATTTGGGGTATAGGCTATAGGCATTTGTCAATTTAGGGGTAATGGATTGGTTTTGAAGATAATGGGCCAAAGATGTTGAGCGATAGTGTCTTGTGGCTAGGTTAGCAAGGTATGGGTAAGAGGAGGGTAGAGATGTTTTTAGGTTACAATTTAGGGCGAAGACATTTTGGGTAAGGTTAAGATAACAATGTTTATGGTTAGAGGTGTTTAAGGTCAAGGCTAGGGAAATGAGGTTTTAGGTTTAGGGCTAGGGTATTGGTGTTTAGGTTAAAGGCTAAGGTAATAGGGTATGGCTTTAGGGTTAGGGTATTGGTGTTTAGGTTAAGGACTAAGGTAAAAGGGTAAGATTTAGGGTCAGGGTATTAGTGTTTAGGTTAAAGGCAAGGTTTAGGGTTAGGGTATTGGTGTTTAGGTTAAAGGCTAAGGTAAAAGGTAAGGTTTAGGGTTAGGGTATTGGTGTTTAGGTTAAAGGCTAAGGTAAAAGGGTAAGGTTTAGGGTGATGGCTTAAGGTTTATAGGGGCAAAGGTGTTTGGATGCAGGTTAAAGTGAGGTGTTTAAGGGGGAGATGCTCGAATGGAGATAAGAATGTTTGACCCTTCTTCGGTTCAAGGTTCGACCAAGACTTAAGATGAATGCATGTTTTGTTATACAATATGGAAGTATGATATGCATGAGGAAAACATTTCATGAAAATGCAAAGATGCAAGGTTCTAATTATGGTACGTACAACCTAAGGCTAGGATCTAAGTTCATTATATGAAAAGGTAAGGGTGGCTTAATTTGGGTACCCGTCACATTAGAGCAGCGATATACCTAACCACATGTGAGTCAAAAAGCCTCGCGTGGGTCCAACAGTACGTGCATACTCATTACACCTTTGAAAGGATCAAAGGATTCGTCGCGGGTTGGATGATTTCACTATCAGCGAATAAACCCAAAGAGGGTTACCCACTTGATGTTACCCATAATCCATTATTTTCCTAAAACTATGTTGGATGGCAAAGAGCCTATGCAAGTGATGCATGCAAAGTTACAATTATATTAAAAGGCCAAACTTTTTAAACTAATTAGTAGTCCACTTATTTTTTCCTTTTATTAAAAGAAAGTTAGTCCCCAGTGGAGTAGCCACTTGTGAGGCCTCGCCCGAGCACCGGTCCAATCTGCTAAAGGGAATTGAAATGCTCATTTGGGAAAGAACTCACGAGGAAGCCCTCGGGCTTATCTTTGATAGATTTGAAAATTATTTTTAGGAGTCACTACCTTAATTTTTTTTTTTGGGAAAAATATAAGGAAAAAACCCATTTGACTCCAATTATTATCCAAAGGAAAAAGATCACTAGCCTCGAAACCAAAGAGGATTCATGGACTAGGTTTTCAATTTGTTTTAACAAAACAGGTTTGGCCAATCAATATAAAAGTAACTTAAAATATATTTCATGAACAATTAAAATGCATGAACAATTTATAATATGCATGATCATTGATTCCACATGTCCAACAATAAATAAAAGCAATAGTCCAAAAGAAAGTTAATATTACAAATAAAATTCCAAACATAGGGGATACCTCCTCTAGCCCTTATGGGTTCTAGGAAAGTTACACATTCCCCAAACTAATCCTAATAATAAAGCAAAGAAACAAACACAAAAGTAAGTGAAGAAGGTGATAGGGGGGAGAGTTGGTTAGTTTTAAATTGGATTCAATGCCTGAACCAAGCATGCCTACGTATCCCTTTGAATAGGAATCAGAATCCATGCAGTTCTATCTTCTTGCGAAGAGGTTAGTTTAGCCTAGCCACTTTATCATATTTTGATTAATTGATTAAAAGAGGGTTGAGTTAATTAATTAATTTAATTGATTACCAAGTTGATTAGCTAGCAACCTAGATGAATCAATTTAATTAACTAACTAAAAGAGATAATGAAATTAAGGGAAAAGAAGCTTACCTCGGATGGCGGGCGGCGGCTGGCTTTAGACGGTAGGTGGCGGCTAACTTTGGACGACGGGCGGTGGCTAGCTTAGGATGGCAGATGGTAGGCAGCGGCTAGCATTGGATGGTAGGCGGCGGCTAGCCTCAGAGGGTGGCAGACACGAGCCTTAGGCAATAGACTTGCCTCAAATAGGTGAGTGGCAAAAAGCCTTAAACTAGTCGGGTAGGAATCAAGGAGAAACTCCCCAACTTGCTTTGCAAAGCAAGGAGCAAATGCAAAATATTTTGCTTGAATTTATTGCTTTTCAAGCTTTAGAAGTTGGTGTTTTGAAGTATGGAGAGGCCCCCTATATATAGGAGGAGGTTTGAAGCATAAAAGTTGAAATTTCCAATGTGGGAAGAGAAGTCATGGTGCGGTTGCCGTATAGGCCTCTGCAGCACCACAGAGTCCTCTGCGGTAATGCCATAAGGGCTTTGCGGGACCTCAGAGTGCTGTGCAGCAATGCTGCAAAGCTGTGCAGCAACTGTGCAGTTTCATCCGTTTTGCCCATTTTTACCCGTTCTCGCTCGTTTCTCATCTGTTTTTCATGATTCTAGTTGTGTTATATTTGTTACTCAGTCTTGGATGATTTGAAAGGGTTTAAATGCCAAAAAGAAATATTTTATTTTTTCCATTTTGAGAGTTCTCAGCTTCTGAAGGTTTGTTTACTGAGCCTAAGTGCTTTTAAGGTTTAAATGCATATTGGAAGGTGCAAAATTAAGGGTTCACAATAGTACCAATGACATAGTGATGGGATGAAGAAACCCTTTTTGATGCTAAGTACATGATTGTGTATCTTTATGAAGTGTGAATGTTCATGTGCATTTTATTGAGTTAATTTAAGGTAATATGTCTTAGTTTGAGTTTATTATGATATGGGAAAGTAGAATTTGAAATGTTAAGTGAAAGGGAAAGGAAAAAGCTACAAAAAATTTTTAGATTCGAAAAACGTATTCAGACGGGCTTGTTAATGGGCCTTGGACTCAAGGCCCCAACCCATGGATTAGCCAGCCCACCAAGGTCCAAATTTGGTGGGACTTAACTCAACTAAGTTTAGAATAAGTTAACTAAGGGTTAGGGTGAGGTTAGGTTAGGTTAGTCACTATTTGGATGATAGTCATCTTTATTGACTTTTGTCAACTTTGACACCTAAGCTAATCCACTTTCCCATCACCTTGTCCACAAGCATTTTGGTGATTATGAAAATCATTATTATGGTGCCAAGTCACCATACACCTAAGGGCAATCTTAACCATTCATCTTGATCAATCTTAACCATCCATCTTAGGCAAAAATGTGTTTATTGATCTTGTGAGATAAATCACCACCATTGATTTCATTTTCATATAAAGTGAAAATATGTAAATTCCTCTCATTTGTAACCCAACATCAAAATCACATCCTCACGAAAGGCCAAAACCTCTCAACTTGTTCTTCAACATAGGATCAAATTTAAAGCATAACAAGGTAAGATATTATGTTTAAGTATTTCTTTCCTTGTTTCTAATCTAAGAATGACAAGTTGTTAGCAATTATATACTTTTCTTTTGATTTCCATGGTTGATTTTGATGGAGAGATTCAAGGGAGGATTTAGGTTGTATGTTAGATGAGGGAATATGAAAATGGGTGAAATTTGGGGTTTAATAAGTAAAAGGTAACAAAAAAAGCATGAAAAGATCAAGGGGGAGTTGGGCAGACACGGGTGGCCCCACTACTAGGGTTCTAGCCATGTGATAAGGAAAGTTTAGAATTTCATCCAAAAGCCTCTCACGGGTGGAGGCATGGCTGAGGTTTCACCCATGGGTAGCTATGGTTTTGTCCATATTAGAATAGTTGGTCCTAATATTCATGACTTAATACTAGATTATTTTATTAACATTTTTATGAATTTCCTCATTCCTAATCCTATGATATAAGACATTGATGAATGAGATGTTTATATGAAATGGTTAGAATTTGGTTAAAAAGTTAAAGGAATAGAAATTGATGTATATTGTTTGGATATGTTTATAGAATCGAAAGGCAAAGGCATTACTCAGGATATCAAGGAGCCTCATTATAGTTTGCATTAAGTTTATTGAAATAGGAGCTGAGTAAGAGGTGATTACTTAATAATATTTTTCAACTTGAGCTTTAAATATAAGCAAAAATGTTAATTCATTTCCAATTTGGAATGCATTGCAATTCTTTAGCAAGCATTATTTATTTTCTTGATTATTGAGCCAAAGTGAATCAAACATTCCTTTATGGCACTTGACCAAATGAGCCTATATTATTTTGATCTCATAATGTGACCAATGATGAGAATCTAATTATTATTGATATATTATCCATTGAATCATTTCATGGATAGAAAGGAAAAACGTTGTAATGATACCATGATAAGCAGAATACCCCTCTGATATGGGGCAATACATCAGACATTGTGCACAATGGTAATGGACCCACGGATAGGGAAAGAATATCTGAACCCTAGCTGGGAAGGGTTTAATATCCTCAGTACGTATGGTCTGATCAGTTGTATATGTGAAGAGGTATATGGGAGTGAGCAAGGTGTATGCTGCCACTCGATTGATTATGGGAGAAACACACCGTTTCCAAGAAAGAAATTATTCTGCTAAAGATATAATATTTGATACATAAATATGGGAAAATTGTTTCATAAGAATAATTTTTGATCCACTTTACTTTATTGCTATAAAGAATCACTTTTGAGCATACACCATTGTTTAACCTTTGATATTATTCTGTACTCACTGAGCGTTGTCTCACCCCATAGTGGTTGTTTATTTTCAGGACCAGCTGACAGGTCAGCAAGGTAAATTCCAAGTTTTGCATCTACGCTTGGAAACTGCATTGCTATTTTAGGGTTATGTTGTGTATATACTATGTTGTATTTTTTTTTGAAAGTTTCACTCTAGAGCTCCATGGATTGATAAGGTATGTAATAATGATGTAATTTAGAATATTCATAGTATGTGTATGGGTTGGCATTATTTTATTTTAGTCTAAGCACTTGAGCCATATGTGAATGGGTTATAACTAAAATAATGATAAATGTTATCTTATAGATGAATGATATGGTAATCAATGATAAGAAAGGTTGTTTTGGGTTCCGATCTTGGAATAAGGATAGCGTGGTTTTCTTCAAAACTTAATAACTTATAAGAGGGTTTTACGGGTTTAGGTGACCTTAAGTCTCCCTATACTCTAAGATAGTCATGGCTTAAAGATGGGTCGTGACATACATTCAGTACAAATTTTAAGTTAATAATTTTAAATTACTATTTTAAGTTATTAAGTGAAGAATAATTGAGATTTTTAAAACCCAAACAATTTAAAATAATTAAGCATTAAAAATTATAATTTTTAGTATTGAATGATGTTATCAAACACCCTTTAAATTTTCTTTTTAGATTTATTTAGATAGTGTTTTTGAAATAAGGAATGCTATACTTATCATCTTAATATTACTACTAATCTTATCACCTCAATATCTCACAAATTACAATATCAGAAATTACTCTAATTTTTTATATAACTCCATACATATGATTTTATCTATCATCATTTGTTCCCTTTTATATACTACAAAAAAATGGACAACATAACAAATCTCTATACTCATGTATTACATGCTAACAAAATCAAAGTAAGAAAAACAAAACAAATCAATGATTTTTGTAAAAAAGAAAAATAGCAATGTATTTTTTTAAAGAAAAATGAAATGGGAAATTAGTGAATTATTTTGAAAGTTTATCTTTAAATAAAAGTATTATTTTATATTTTTTAATAAACAAATCCAGTAAAACAAAAATAATATTAATAATAAACAAAAAATTTATTCTTTTGTTTGGCTAAACATTATGAAATCTCTCTTTTGATAAAAGAATAAAGAAATTAACAATTTTCACACTTACTAAGATACAATTAAACTTAATAATTTTAATTTTGTATGTTATATCCATTAATAGCAAAAATTTGATTTATAGTTGCTCTTTAATTTTCTCTTTATTTGCTAAGAAAATAAGAATTAATTTAAAGTTTAAACTATTAAATCCTCTAAAGGAATAAAGCTGCTAAAAATTTTAAATTATTAGATTATCATATAAATTTCAACTTATATTAGAGCAAAATTTTTGTTTGAAAAATAAAAAGATAAAATTATGACATTTAAAAAATAAATATAGATAAATACAAAAATTGAATCCATAATATCTAATACAATATATAAAAATATATAAATAAGTAAAATTTTAATACAAATTAAAAAAGACAAAAATTAAATCAGATTTTATTTTTATTTTAAATAAAAATATGTCTTTATTTTATATTTATTTTGGATTGAGTAGTCCAATCATCATAAATTAAAAAAAAAATCACAATACCCACGAGCTCCACTGCTTATTCCAAGAACATTGTATTTCTTCAAATAAAATTCAATACATTATATGATTATGCAATTAGAAAGAATCAAATTAGGTTTAAATTTTTTTTCGTAAAATTTTGTAAATACTCAATTTTCTCAAATTTAAAAAGTTTCATTTGAACTGGATATAGAAATCAAGAAAGAACATTGAACAGTGATATCAAATATAACAACAAAAAAAAGATACGGATTGTATCAAGGAATAGTTTCTAAACACATTATTATCAAATGGCTTGTCACCTCACAAGTTGGAAATAAAAGTTAATTATTCTATAAAATTGCCCAATGGAACAAGAATGGTATGCAAAAAACTAATAGAAACATTATACATTCATATATAACAATAAGACAATATGTAGAAAAACATATCCTATTGTCAAGGATATCATTATCATGGCTGAAAATAACGGATATTATTTTCATTTTAAAAGAAAATAGTTCCTTTTGTATCTTTGTTTTGCAATAATTATTAATAAGCACAAGAACAAACGATACCTAATGTGGAGGTATATTTAACATGAATAATTATGTATTGCACCATCGAGAATTGTAAACATTTATAATAAAAGTATTGTTTAAAAGTGAAAAGAATAATAAAAAAAAGCAACTTATAACTAAAAATGTAGTTTATAAAGAAGTTTTGTTACCTAATAGGTACTATAATTTAAAAGACAATATCATATAATATTTATTTAAATTATTTACATGTCATATAGCACTTATACGGATATTTAGATTATAAATATTTGCATTCTAGATTATGTTTTAACGTTTTAAAATGAGTCGTAATGAATTATAATGGAGATCAGCGTGCAAAGTACGTTAAATAAAAACTAAACAATCAATCTATATATATATATATATATATATATATATAGTTATGTACATGACATCATAGCCATAAATAGATAGTTAGGTTTGGATAATTAATTTCATATTAAGTTGTGGAACTTTATGTCATGCTAATATTTTATAGGAGATATATATTTGATGTTTATTCAAGTTTCAATATTCAAATGGAGGAAGTAAAATATTTATTATTTTAAAAAAAAAAAGTGAAATATCTATTCGTTTGTAGTTAACTAAATATCTATTTAAAATTTAAATTAATACATATGTTGGATTTCATAGATCAGGTCCATCCATAATGGAAAGTCCGATCCAGTTAATATTTAGATAATTTAATTAGTTTAAATCATCTAACTTAATATCTAATATATAAATAATCTGATAAATATAAGATAATATTTATTAGATAAATCTAAAGATAATATTGATTAGTTCAATATTATTAGAATCCTTTATACGATAGATTTTTGGTAGTCAAAAATTATCAACACGTTAAAATGAAATTAACATGAATTAAACAGACACTTAGAGAGAGTATCTCTGCAACAAAAAAGTGAGGAATTTAGATTGTGAAAAAAGGAATTTTTCATCTGTAATCATTTCCTGTGACCAGTAATCTTAATTTGATCTTTATCATTCCCACATCATAACTAGTAAGTATTGTTGTGATATGTTTGATTATATTTCTTCAACATATATAGATATTTAATTAGCTACAAACAAATAAATATTTCACTTTTTTTTTTTTTTGAAAATAATAAATATTTTACTTCCTCCATTTGAATATTGAAATTTGAATAAACATCAAATATATACCCCCTACGGAATGTTAGCATGCCATAAAGTTCCACAACTTAATGTGAAATTAATCATCCAAACCTAACTATCTACTTGTGGCTATGATGTTATGTACACAAATAAACTAGTAATTACCTAATTAATTAATTAATTAATATTGGTCTGATTCACTTTGACATCTTAATTTTTTGAAAAACACAATATAACTCAATTTTTTTTATTAATTTTTTAACTCAACTAATGTGGCATCATCTTATTTGCCACTTTTTTTTTTAAATTATTTTATATAAAACCTTTTTAAATGCAATGATATCACACCAGTTGAATTAATAAATTGAGACAAAAGTGTTTAATTAATTTTTTATAGAATTATTTTCTTAGCTCAAATTGTCAGTTTCATAATTACTTTTCTAGTTAATTTTTAAACAGATGAAGAGAATTTAAACCGCTATTTTAGTTTTTGTGCTTTTTTCGTATGTCTAATTAGATCTCCTAGATATTTTATTTTTCGAATTCCAACTATAATTTTTTATGTTGGTTCAATTGCATTCAATTTTTGTCAAAAAATAAAATAATGATTTTTATATTAAAATAATAATTTTTATATTAAAATAATAATTTTTATTTTAAAATAATATGATATTTTAATTATTTATTTTAGAATAATTAAATAAATTAAAAAAATTAGAAATTCAAGAATATCAAAAACAATATCAAAAACTAATCTAGCAACATCAACCCAAAAAATTCAAGAACCTCAACGCTAAATAAATTAAAATCTAACCAAAAAATTCAAATATAGCAAGAACATCTACACTGAAAAATAAAAATGGAAAGTACAAAGGAAAAAAAAATCCTTATGGTTTGACCACTTTACATTTTACAGTTTGTGAAGTTTTTTGAGAAAAATAAGTTTGTGGTTTACGTTATTAGTAATTTGAGATCTACAACCTTAACGATATTAGTATATACTAAAATGGCGTTTACGTAGTAATAGTGACATTTATGCGACGTGATTATCATGTGAGAACGGAAGAAGTCTTAGATTTTATTTTATCAAAAAAAATTTATAAACCCCAAAGCATAAAAAAAAAAAATCAAATTACAAGATACTTTTTTTTATTTTTTTCCAAAATAAAATTCAAAAAAATCCCTAAAAGTTCAAGCTTAGTAAAAACATCAACCAAAAAATAAAAAAAAGTCAAACAAAAAGGAATTTTAAAGGTTAAATCCTAGCAAGAACATTAACTGGAAATAAATATTTTCAAAACAAAATAAAAAAAAAAAAAAAAAAAAACTCTAAAAATTGAAACACAATAGGAATGTCAATTCAGAAACTTAAAAAGTCCACCAACACCAAAACTAACAAACTTGGATTTTGTTGAATACACTTGAAGCCGTGACACAAAGCAGTGATCTTCATTTCTTCGTTGCGGTGACTTGAACCCCTTTTCAAAACTCTAATAAGGAGTTGTTTGGTTTTAATTGCTCCGGGATAATGGGGTTTAGAGTGGCAATCTAAATTTAGAGTTAAGCCTATTGCTAGCTAATTAATCAAAATTAAGTATATATCTATACATGTGGGTTATTAAATTATTTCTTTTGCTCTAGATTTTGCATGCCAAACACATATTTTTTGTTTTATAATTTTTATTCTCATTCTTATATTTTACTTACCAACACCACATATGTGAGATTTATATTCCAATTACTATTTCTGTAATTTCATTTTTACTAAGCTATTTTTAGTTCCATTCCTACATATTTAATAATCAAATAAGCCCTAAAGTGAGAAAGAAACAGTGCGAAAAGAAGAGATAGTTCTATTAAATTATCTTTAAGAAATGGATAGAGAATCTGAGAAAGAAAATATACTAAAAACAAAATTGATATTTGCAAATATAATTTTGGATTCCAGAAGAGAGGAAAAGGGAGAAGAAATCTAATTTGCAAATTGCAGAATGCAGATCTTGATTTTGGAATTTGTTGGTTTTAGATTTTTTTTCCCCTCTTTTTAAGCAATTTAAGATGTTTAGTTTTGAATTTTTTTTGTCTTTTTTTTATTTTTATTTTATTTATCAAGGAAAAAAAGTTTTATTATTTGAAAAGCAAAAGAAATTATTGTTTTATATTTAAAAATAATAAATTCTATTTTTTTAACAAAAATTAGATGCAATTGAATCCAAATATAAAGTTCTGGTTGAAACTAAGGAAAAAAACATATGGACCTAAGTAGACATTTGAAAAAAGTATAAGAGCCAAAATGGCCCTTAATCCAATTTAAACTACTAAATTAATGAATTAAAATTTTCATTAATTCGAAGAAATATTAGGGAAGAGTGAAATGAGAAGACCAATTAGGTCATATCTAATTATTATTTAATTAAATAGATGATTGTCTATTTAATTTTTCATAAAAAATTAATAAAATTATCATATTGTTTATTGTTTTGCGAATTTTATTATATTAGTTTATATTTATGTGCATATTACGTGCTTATAAAATTATTAATTTATTTCAATTAAGTTTATTACTATTAATATAAAAAATTTATTATTATTTATTATATATTATTTTTTTATTCAGCACTTAAAAAAAAACCAAGGAAGTTTTGGTTCATTTTTATAAAGGATAAAATTATTTGAAAAGGAATCAATTTCTCTATATAATGGGTACGCGCCTATTGGCAGTACCAGTAAGCATTGTAGAGCAAAAAAAGAAAAAATTCAAAAAATGAGTGAGGACATGAGTGTTAATGTCAATCTTTGAAAGTCAATGTTAAATATAGGTTGTCTGTAGGTTGTTTGTATAATGTCAAATTCTCAGCTCTACCTCATATGTATAACCCACAAATCATGCCATAAATTGTGCCATTAATAATGTATTAATAGCTATAAATACCTTTGTAAATTCATAAACTACACATCAATAAAAACGTTATGATATAATTCTTGCTGAAATATGCTCTCATTTAACATGGTATCAGAGTCATTCTGTGATATCTGATCCAATTGTTTTGCATTTATTTTGTTTCTCATTTTAAAACCACTGTCCTACTGAAATCATTCCATACACACGTCAAAATCTCATTTTAATCACACTAAAAGATAGAACCAGTCACCAGAAAAATTTCAAAACAAACCGGAGCTCTAGAAATTCACCCACGCGCCCTCACGCGCCGATCAAAGAAACAAACCTGTATTTCACGCGCTCCACACGCAGTCAGAGGTTGAAGACAACTACGGCAGCGCCACGTCAGCACCACGTAAAACACACATCAGCACCTGTTAGATTATGTGTCCACCACGTGGCAAGCCACGTCATCTCCAAGTGTCAGTCCAGTCATTGCCACGTCACATCCACGTAAGCACTATCAGTCCACGTGTGCGCCACGTGTCAGTGCCACGTCATCTCCACGTCAGCAATTGTCAGTCCACGTGTTTACCACGTGTCAGTGCCACATCATCACTACCCGCGCTCTCTCCCCGACCCGGATCCGCGCTCTGCTCGACCCGGATCCGCGCTCTGCCCGACCCGATCCGCGTTCTATACTGTTCAGAACCGCCTGTTGATCGAACCGGTCCAGAAAATTTTGACTGTCTGGTTCAACCATTTTTCAACCGGTTCTTTGCAAAATCAGACCGGTTCCTAAGGTTTTTGGACCTTTTGAATCCAAATTTGGCCTCTGTTTTGTCAAATTCCAGCTCTATCATCCATTTTCTTTTATATTCCTTAAAATGGATAAATTAGACGTTGCAAAACCAATTACAACAATTTTAACTGGATCCAACTACAACGTTTGGGTTCAAGGAATGAAAAGTTTCTTAATTGGGCACAAGCTCTGGTGTATAGTTACCGGAGATATCACTAAACCTACAAAAGAGCCAGACGAACCAGATACCAAATTCAAAGATCGTCTTGAAGATTGGGATAGCAAAAATCAAGTCATCACTTGGTTCCGCAACACATCGATTCCATCCATCCACATTCAATTTGCTGAGTTTGATACGGCAAAAGCAATATGGAATTTCTTGGCAAATCGGTATCAAACGACTGGTCTTGCCCACTATTTTCAGCTATGGACTACTTTGCACAATCTCAAGCAATAATCTGGCCAATCTGTCAATGATTTTCTGGCACAAGTTCAGCCAATCTGAAATCAATTATCTCAAACAAAGATTAGTGAAGATCATCTTCACCTAATCCAAGTTCTTATGGCTCTTCGACCAGAATATGAAGCTGTGCGTGCCTCTTTGCTACATCGACATCCTCTCTCAACTTTGAACACAGCTATCCAAGAATTTATCTTTGAGGAAACACAACTTGGTCTTGGTAGACAATCAAATTCTGAATTAGCTCTTGTAACCACACGATCTTCAAATATGAGATATAGCAATCAACTGTGTAAGAATTATAATAAACCTGGTCATAATTTTGCTAATTGTCCTACTGTAGAATGCAAATACTGCCATGATCATGGTCACATTCTTGAGCATTGTCCAACTCGCCCACCACGACCAAAGAGTGGATATTCTAAAACCAAGACTTTCTCCAAAACTGGCTCAATCTCAGTCAGTGCTGCTACCATAGAAACCTCTACTGCCATCACAATGAGTGATCTTGAGGCCTTACTCAAACAGGTTATCTCTTCCAACTCCTCTGCTGCCATGTCTGTCATTCTAGGTAATTCAAATTGGCTTTTTGACTCTGCCTGTTGTAACCATATGACCACTGATATTAGTATATTATCCTCTACCACACCTGCTTCTTTCTTACCCCCAATACAAACAGCAAATGGAACTAAAATGCACATCACACATACTGGTCATGCCTCTACCTCTAATCTTAGCCTTTCAGATACTCACTATACTCCAAACCTGTCACTAAATCTTATCTAAGTTGGTCAATTATGTGAAAAATGACTAAATGTAAATTTTTCTCATTCTGGTTGTCAGGTATAGGATCCGCTGACGGGGCAGATTCTTGGGGAGGGTCACAGGGTGGGGCAGTTAGTTGAACTCATATTTCTTCATTTTCCTCAAAGATCTGTTTCTGCCGCTACTACTACCACTTCTCCTATTCTTCAATGGCATCTTCGCCTTAATCATGCTTCTGCTAATAAAATTCAGTCTTTAATTTCTCATGGATTGTTGGGTTCCATAAAATTTGAGTCATTTCAGTGTTTAGAGTGTCAACTTGCTAAGCAACCTACATTATCTTTTAATCATAATAATTCAATTTCTATCAATCCGTTTGACTTAATTTATTCTGACATTTGGGGACCTTCTCCTATTTCTTCTGTCAATGGCTTTCATTATTTTGTGTTATTTGTTGATGATTATTCTCGTTTTACTTGGATATATTTCTTAAAAAATCGTTCAGAATTACCACATATTTATGTACATTTGCAAATATGATTAAAACTCAATTTTCCTCTACAATTAAAATTCTTCGTACAGATAATGCCATGGAATATCAGGAATCATCTTTGCTTCATTATCTTCAACAGCAAGGCACAATCATTCAACGTTCTTGTCCTCACACTTCACAACAAAATGGCCGAGCTGAATGAAAACTTTGTCATATTTTAGACTCTGTTCGTGCTCTTCTCCTCTCCGGTTCCTGTCCAGAAAAATTTTGGGGGGAAGTAGCACTCACTTCTGTATATAATATTAATCGGGTGCCTACCTTAGTACTCCAAAATCTATCTCCTTTTGAAAAATTGTATGGCAAACATTTAAACTATAAAATCCTTAAGACCTTTGGTTGTGCATGTTTTATTCTTTTACAACCGCATAAACATACCAAATTAGAACCTCGTGCTCGTCTGTGTTGTTTTTTAGGTTATGGAATTGAACACAAAGGTTACTGATGTTGAGATCCTATCTCTAATCGACTTCGCATTTCTAGACATGTTACATTTTAGGAAACACCATGTTCTCCTCTCTGTCTAAGTTTCATACTTCAGTTACTACTGACTCATTATTTTTTACAGATCCTTCTGTCGAGTTATTTCCTAACTCTATTACAGGTGATTATGCTACAATTGAACCTGATACCTCCCCACTTAATCCACCTGAACTAGCTCTAACTGTTGATTCTGCACCTACCCATGACTCCGAATCTTCAACTGCTCTTGACACCACTCTTTGTCGTTCAACCCGGGTAAGAGAAACTCCTAGTTACCTTCAAGATTTTCATTGTTACTCTGTCATTGCAACTCTCCACGAGCCTCACTCTTATCGTGAGGCTAGTACTGACCCTCTTTGGCAGCAAGCTATGACTGAGGAAATTCAAGCATTGGAGAAAACTCACACTTGGGATCTAGTTGATCTTCCTCCAAACAAAATCCCAATTGGCTGTAAATGGATCTACAAAATCAAAACTCGCTCTAATGGGTCTGTATAACGTTACAAAGCCCGTTTAGTAACCAAGGGATACACTCAAGAATATGGCATCGACTATGAAGAAACCTTTGCTCCAGTTGCCCGATTGACATATGTTCGTAGTCTATTAGCCATTGCTACGGTTTGTAAATGGAAACTTTTCCAGATGGATGTTAAAAATGATTTTCTAAATGGTGACTTATCTGAAGAAGTTTACATGAAACCGCCTCCTGGATATCACTCTTCTCATAAAGTCTGTAAGCTTCACAAAGCTCTGTATGGACTTAAGCAAGCTCCTCGAGCATGGTTTTCCAAATTTAGTTCAACTCTTACTCAATTTGGTTTTGCCTCCAGCAATTATGATTCAGCATTATTTGTTCGCCACACTGATCATGGAATTATACTGTTGTTGCTTTATGTTGATGATATGATCATTAAAGGTAGTGACAAATCTGGTATTTTTGAAGTTCAAACTTATCTCAGCCAGCATTTCGAAATGAAGGATCTTAGCACTCTCAGCTATTTTTTGGGTCTTAAGGTTTCTCATAATTCTCAAGGCTACTATTTGTCTCAAACAAAATATGCATTTGATTTACTTTCCAGAGCAGGTCTTACTGACAGCAAAACTGTTTCAACTCCTTTGGAACTCAATTGTAAACTTACTCCTTTGGATGACACTCCTCTTGATGATCCTACTTTGTACCGTAAACTAGTTGGAAGTCTTGTTTATCTCACTATTACTAGACCAGATATATCATATGCTGTTCATCTGGTAAGCCAATTCATGTCTGCTCCTCGAACGTCTCATTTTGCTACCGTCCTTCGGATCCTTCGTTATATCAAAGGAACTATTTTTCATGGATTACATTTTAATGCCACAACTCCCTTGGTGTTATCTGGCTACTCGGATGCTGATTGGGCTGGTGATCCAACTGATCGTCGGTTAACCATTGGTTATTGTTTCTTTTTGGGAGATTCTCTTATCTCTTGGAAAAGCAAGAAACAAACTGTCGTTGCTCTCTCAAGCACCGAATCTAAATATCGTGCTCTTGCTGACGCTACATCAGAATTACTTTGGTTGAGATGGTTACTCTCTGATATGGGTGTCCACCATCACTCTGCCACTATACTTCATTGTGACAATCGCAGTGCAATCCAGATCTCTCATAATGATGTATTTCATGTGCGAACAAAACATATTGAGATTGATTGTCATTTTATTCGTCATCATATTCTTCAAGGTACCTTTATCTTACAATCAGTCCCATCAGTTCATCAAACGGCAGATATCTTCACCAAAACACATCTTCTAACTCGGTTTCAGGATCTTCTAAACAAACTCAAGCTGGCATCCACTGTACCACCTTGAGTTTGAGGGGGGGTGTTAATGTCAATCTTTGAAAGTCAATGTTAGGTATAGGTTGTCTGTAGGCTGTCTGTATAATGTCAAATTTCCAGCTCTACCTCACATGTATAACCCACAAATCATGCCATAAATTGTGCCATTAATCATGTATTAATAGCTATAAATACCTTTGTAAATTCATAAACTACACATCAATAAAAACGTTCTGATATAATTCTTGCTGAAATATTCTCTTATTTAACAATGAGAATTGAAATTATGAGTAGAGAGATGGTAAAACCATCATCTCCAACTTCCCCTGATCTTAAAATTTTCAAACTCTCTGTTTTTGATCGAGTTTTTCCTTCAACATTGTACACACAACTTCTTCTCTTTTACCCCAACAATGGCAATATATCTTATCATAATTTAAAATCATCACTCACTAATTATCTTGCACTGTTTTACCCTCTTGCTGGGAGGATCAAAGACGACACCTCAATTGAATGCAACGATGAAGGGGTTGTTTATATTGAAGCTAATGTCAATTGCCCTGTTTCAGAGCTTTTAAAACAACCCCCAAATTTTGAGGTTCTTGAAAGATTTCTTCCTAATAATAGTTTTACTGATGGATTTTCCCAAGAAACAAACACTAGAATTCTACTATATGCACAAATCAGTATGTTCACATGCGGTGGATTTGCAATTGGGTTGCGCATTTCACACGAGATTGTTGATGTAGCCACTACTGTTACTTTCCTTAGAGGCTGGGCCAACGCCACAATGGCTGATGGCTCCAGCTGCAGTACTGAGCTGCGGATGCTTCCCCAGCTCAGTACTGCATTTTTTCTTTATCCACATTCGGATGTACCTTCTTTTCCATCTTCTTCGAATGAGACTATGGCAAGCAGGTTGGTATTTGATTCGTCGAAAATTGCTCTTCTTAAGGCGAAAGCTGCCAGTTCAAGTGTGCCAAACCCAACAAGAGTTGAAGTTGTTACTGCATTTATTTGGAAGCTTATAATCAATGCTTCAAGACTAAACTCAGGTGGGTTTCCAAAGACATTTACAGCTTCACAAGTAGTCAATCTTAGGAAAAGAATCATTCAAAACTTGCCAGAAAACGTTATTGGAAACCTTGTGATGGGCTATTTTGTTCAAACTGTCAACAAAAGATGCACCAAATTTAGTTAATTGTCAACAAAAGAGGCACCAAATTTTGAAATAGAATAGCATACCAAAAAAGGAAATGGAAGCCAACCAATTAACAACTAATTGGTTTGAATTTTTTGTTTCTTAGATGGCTATAAATAGCCATGAAGACAAGGCCTAAATCCATCCTATTTTTGAGAGAAAATATTTAGAGAGTTAGAGTGATTAATTTCCTATTATAAAGAGAGAATTAAAATTGTTTCTCCTTTATAAATAGAGAGATTGTAATTCCTATTATTTTCATAGTAAAATTCTTCTATCCTTGCCCGTGGTTTTTACCCTAATTTGTTTAGGGGTTTTCCACGTAAAATTTGTGTGTCTAAATAATCTTCTCAATTTATTAGCTGCGGTTTTGCTCTAATCCGGTGTCAATTTCCGCAACAAGTGGTATCAGAGCTATTGGTTTTAATTTTTCTTGAAAAATAAGAGTATGCTCTGTGGTTGCAGTTTTAACTGATCTTCCACATCAGAAAAATTTTTCTTGAAAAATTATTATTGCGAATAGTACTCTGAGGTACTATACAATTTGGCACTATTCATTGGTACGTTGGAAATAAGTGTGGTAGTGTGAAAATACATGTCTAGGAAAAGTTCTGGCTAAGGAAAGACTTGGTATTTAAGTGTGTCCATTGTGACCCACCTCTCTTTCCTGGGAACTTACCTGGTGTATTGTTCACGGACTACAGTCACTATTCCAGTATACAATTACTATTTACGTGAAATAGTGGGAGCTAGATTTGCTCAAAAGTTCGTGATAGAAGCAATGGCGGCAAAATTTGAGATTGAAAAATTTAACGGGAGAAATTTCTCACTGTGGAAATTGAAGATGAAGGCTATCTTGAGAAAAGATAATTGCCTGGTGGCTATTAGCAATAGGCCAGCGGAGATCACAGATGACAACAAATGGAATGAGATGGATGGAAATGCTGTTGCAAATCTTCATCTGGCAGTTGCAGATGAGATATTGTCTAGCATAGAGGAGAAGAAAACAGCAAAAGAGATTTGGGATCATCTCGAAAAATTATACGAGGCCAAGTCACTTCACAACAAGATTTTCCTTAAGAGGAAATTATACACTCTACGGATGTCAGAATCTACTTCAGTGACAGAGCACATTAACACCTTGAATACTCTGTTTTCTCAACTCACATCACTGAGTTATAAAATAGAGTCACAAGAGCGTGCTGAACTTCTACTTCAAAGTCTACCAGATTCATATGATCAACTCATCATCAATCTGACAAACAATACAGACAATCTAGTCTTCGATAATATTGCAGCTGCTATTCTGGAAGAAGAAAATCGGCGCAAAAATAAGCAAGACAGATTGGCTAATTCGCAGCAAGCGGAGGCGCTAACGGTGATGAGAGGGAGATCAATGGAACGTGGCTCAAGTGGGAGCCAAAATCATGGTAGGTCCAAATCAAGAAGTAAGAAGAACATGAAGTGCTACCATTGTGGCAAGAAAGGTCACCTGAAGAAGGATTGCTGGAGTTTAAATAAAAATTCCAGTCCTCATGGAAATATAGCATCTACCTCAAATGAAGGTAAAGCTTTGTGTTGTGAAGCAACGATGACTTCAGAAGGCAGAAAAAGATTTACTGATGTATGGCTCATTGACTTTGGAGCCTCATTTCATATGACCTCTCAGAGAGAGTGGTTCCATTATTATGAATCTATCTCAGGAGGATCTGTGTACACAGTAAATAATCATGCCTTGAAGATTGTCAGTATTGGAACCATCAAGTTGAAGATGTATGATGGTACAATTCGCACTATTCAAAATGTGCGACATGTAGAGGGCTCACAAAAGAATTTGTTGTCTGAAGGACAACTAGATGATCTTGGGTGTAGGATCGAAACTCAGAATGGAATTAAGAAAATAATCCGTGGTGCGCTTGTACTTATGAAAGGACAGAAAATGGCTGCAAATTTGTATATACTGATGGGAGAGACTCTACAAGAAGGAGAAGCATCTGTTGCTTCAAGCAGTTCAACTGAAAGATCTACAACAATATGGCATCAGAAACTTGAGCATATGTCTGAGCAGGGAATGAAAATTCTTGTAGAACAGAATCGGGACTCACTAAGGTGTCCTTACCTTTTTGTGAGTATTGTGTGACAAGTAAGCAGCATAGGTTAAAATTCAACACATCAAATTCTAGAAGCAAGAAAGTTTTAGAATTAGTTCACTCTGATGTATGGCAAGCACCAGTTACATCCCTGGGAGGAGCGAAGTACTTTGTGTCCTTCATAGATGATTATTCCAGGAGATGTTGGGTATTTCCTATCAAGGGGAAGGGAGATGTGTTTTCAGTTTTCAAAGCGTTCAAAGCGCGGATAGAACTTGAATATGGGAAAAAGATTAAGTGTTTGAGGACAGATAATGGAGGAGAATATACCAGCAATGAGTTTGCTGAGTTTTGTAATCAAGAAGGCATTAAGAGACAGTTTACTACAGCATACACTCCTCAACAAAATGGAGTGGCAGAGAGGATGAACAGAACCCTGTTAGAAAGAACAAGGGCCATGTTGGGAGCTGCTGGTCTAGAAAAAATATTTTGGGCAGAAGCAGTCAACACCGCCTGTTATGTGATCAATCGATCACCATCAACTGCAATTGAGTTGAAAACACCGATGGAGATGTGGACGGGAAAGCCTGTTGATTATTCAAACCTCCATGTATTTGGAAGTCCTGTGTACGTGATGTACAACACTCAAGAAACTACAAAGTTAGATCCAAAATCTAGAAAATGCATATTTCTGGGTTATGCTGATGGAGTAAAGGGGTACCACCTATGGGATCCCACTACCCATAAGGTCGTCATCAACAGGGATGTGATATTTGCAGAAGGGAAGCTATAAGAGAAAGGTGATAGTAGCAGTTCAAATGAAGGTCCAGAAACTACAATGGTACAGGTGGAAAAAGAGTCTGATTCAAAGGATTCTTCTGAAGTAATACCAGAAATTGAGGAACAAGAACCAGTTGAGTTTGAAACTACAGAAGTTCGACGGTCAACTCATGAAAGAAAAACACCAGCTTGGCAGTCTGATTATTTTATAGAGAGTAATGTTGCATACTGTCTTCTAACAGAGGAAGGGGAGCCATCAACTCTCCAAGAAGCAATGAATAGTTCAGATGCATCTCAGTGGATGGTAGCAATGCAGGAGGAAATGGAAGCTCTTCATAAGAACAAGACTTGGGAGCTTGTGCAGTTACCACAAGGAAGAAGGCCTATTGGCAATAAATGGGTCTTCAAGATCAAACGAAATAGTGATGATCAAGTGGAGCGGTATCATGCAAGATTGGTTGTAAAAGGGTATGCTCAGAAAGAAGGGATTGATTTTAATGAGATATTTTCCCCTGTGGTTTGACTTAATACAGTCCGAGTAGTTCTGGCGATGTGTGCTACTCTTGACCTACACCTAGAGCAGTTAGATGTGAAAACTGCTTTTCTTCATGGAGATCTTGAAGAAGAAATTTATATGCTCCAACCAGAAGGATTTGAAGAACATGGAAAGGAGAACTTGGTTTGTAGGTTGAACAAATCTCTATACGGTCTCAAACAGGCGCCGAGGTGTTGGTATAAGAGATTTGATTCCTTCATCATGAGCCTTGGATACAGCAGATTAAATGCAGACCCTTGTGCCTATTTCAAGAGGTTTGGAGATAATGATTTCATCATTCTACTGTTGTATGTTGATGACATGTTGGTAGCAGGCCCCAACAAAGATCATATCAGAGAACTAAAGGCTCAGTTGGCTAGGGAGTTTGAAATGAAGGACTTGGGACCGGCAAACAAGATTCTAGGGATGCAAATTCACCGAGACAGAAATAATAGAAAGATTTGGCTTTCTCAAAAGAATTATTTGAAGAAAATCTTGCGACGCTTTAACATGCAAGATTGTAAGCCAATTTCTACCCCACTTCCTGTTAATTTCAAGTTATCCTCCAAGATGAGTCCTAGCAGTGAAGCAGAGAGGATGGAGATGTCTCGAGTACCGTATGCATCAGCAGTGGGAAGTTTAATGTTTGCTATGATTTGTACAAGACCAGACATTGCACATGCAGTGGGAGTGGTTAGTAGATACATGGCGAATCCTGGTAGAGAGCATTGGAATGCTGTGAAAAGGGTCTTGAGATACATTAAGGGGACCTCAGATGCTGCATTATGTTATGGAGGATTAGATTTTACTGTCAGAGGGTATGTTGACTCAGATTATGCAGGTGATTTGGATAAAAGTAAATCCACTACAGGTTATGTGTTTATTCTTGCTGGAGGAGCAGTAAGCTGGGTTTCAAAACTGCAGTCAGTTGTGGCTACATCAACAACAGAAGCAGAGTATATAGCAGCTACACAAGCCAGTAAAGAAGCAATCTGGTTGAAAATGATAATGGAAGAACTCGGGCACAAATAGGAAAATATTTCTTTGTTTTGTGACAGTCAGAGTGCCTTGCATCTTGCAAGGAATCCAGCTTCTCATTCAAAGACAAAGCACATTCGAGTTCAATACCATTTCGTTCGTGAGAAAGTAGAAGAAGGAACAGTGGATATGCAGAAAATTTATACGAAAGAGAACTTGGCAGATTTTATGACAAAGGCAGTCAATACTGACAAGTTTATTTGGTGTCGATCCTCCAGTGGCCTAGCAGAGACGTAAGCAACATGGAAATGGCAAGATAGAGAGAACGGTGTGAAGATTGATTGATCCTTAATCAAATCTTCAAGTAGGAGATTGTCAACAAAAGATGCACCAAATTTAGTTAATTGTCAACAAAAGAGGCACCAAATTTTGAAATAGAATAGCATACCAAAAAAGGAAATGGAAGCCAACCAATTAACAACTAATTGGTTTGAATTTTTTGTTTCTTAGATGGCTATAAATAGCCATGAAGACAAGGCCTAAATCCATCCTATTTTTGAGAGAAAATATTTAGAGAGTTAGAGTGATTAATTTCCTATTATAAAGAGAGAATTAAAATTGTTTCTCCTTTATAAATAGAGAGATTGTAATTCCTATTATTTTCATAGTAAAATTCTTCTATCCTTGCCCGTGGTTTTTATCCTAATTTGTTTAGAAGTTTTCCACGTAAAATCTGTGTGTCTAAATAATCTTCTCAATTTATTAGCTGCGGTTTTGCTCTAATCCGGTGTCAATTTCCGCAACACAAACGAGAGATGAGATAGAGTTGAAAAGCTTAGTTAGTTTATTAAGAGAAGGGATTCAAGAATTTAGCAAGTTTTGGTTGGAACATTTCCAAAGAAATGATGTATCGTCTGCATTTCTTAAAAACTTTAAGGAATTTGGTGTGTTGGAAAAGCAAGTTCAACAGGGTGAAGCAGAATATTTCAATTTTACTAGTTGGTGTAACATGCAAATGGATGAAGCTGAGTTTGGGTCTGGAAAGCCAAAATGGATTGCTATACCAAGAATACAGGCAACAAATACAATTCTGATGTTCGATACAAGAGAAGATGATGGAATAGAAGTTTGGCTAAGCTTGAAGGAAGAGTACATGGCCTTGCTTGAAAGTGATCAAGAGTTGCTCACATTTGCTTCTTTGAATCCAAGTATTTGTTGAGAAAAAGGGTGTGTTTACCATTTTAGGTGTTTTATGAAAATATTTACTAATTTGGGGTGAAAATTTTAAAAATTTCCATTTTAGGTAAAATTTAAAAATAATTCCTAATTTAAGCTTTTTTACTAGAATCCTAGTAAAAAAAAATACCTATTGGGTAGTTATATTATGTAAAATAATTCCGAATTCGGGTATTTATTTATATGTTATTATTATGTTATTACTTATAAGTTATATTTTATGTTATAATTTGTATATATTCTTATTTTGTTTATCGTTATAATAATAATAATAATAATAATAATAATAATTATTATTATTATTATTATTATTATTATTATTATTAAAACATAATTCTAGCATACAATTTGAAATAATGATTCTAATTAATTTTTATCTTCATCATATTTCTAATTATTTTTGATAATTAATATTATATAAAAAAATAAAATGTGTAATTATATATATTTTATGTTAACTATTTTATTAATTATTAATCATATTAAATATGACATATTTTATAATTACTAATTATTTTATTAATTATATAAAATATAAAATATAATTATTTTATTGATAATTAATTATTTTATTAATAATTATATATTTTTATATTATTTATCATTAACATTTACTAAAAAAATAAAATATAACATAAATATAAAAAAGCAAAAAATAAAATGGTTGTCTGCCAATTCAACGTTACCCAAATATAACATTTATATAAAAAAAAAAAAAAAAATGTATTATACTCCATTTGAAATTTTGAATAGTCTTTTATAAGCCGCGATGAGATATTGTACCCCATATCATCTAAAACCCACAAAATCACTTCCTAGCGAATTTAAGAATTCTCAAATATTTCTTACTCAAGTTTACTTGATTTAATCTCACCTCTTTCAAATGGAGGAGGAAAGAACTATGGCTATTAATTTTACTCTTTTCTTAGTTTAGAAAATAGATTATTTAATTAATAATTTATTAAATATTTATTAATATAAATTTTGCCTATTAGATAAATGATTTTATATCAATTCCTAAATTATTTAGCAAGTACTTGATGACTTCAATTTCTTTAAAAAAATCAAAGTAACATTTTAAAGTAGAGGAGTATGTATAACTTGTAAGTTCTTTCATATTCTTTAAATATATATTTTTTCAATTATATTTGACTTCTCATAAAAATTTATTTAAAACTTCACTACAAGAAAATCACGGTTTACCGATAAAATTTACCGAAAAAAATAATTTCGTTGGTAAATTTATTAAATTACCGACAGAATACCGACGACACATAAAAATTTTCTTTTTTTTTCTTTTTAATTACCAACAAACTACTGACGGTTTACTAACAATAAATTACCGACTATAAAATTTTGTTGCTAAATAAGGTGCAAAAAATGGCGCAAAAAGTTAGCAACAATTTACCGACTAAAATTTTGGTCGGTAAATTTACCGACCAAAATTTTAGTCGGTAAATTAAAACGTAAAAATTTTCTTTAATTTAATTACAAAAGCTTTCTAATTTACCGACTAAAATTTTAGTCGGTAAATTTACTGACCAAATTTTCAGTCGGTAAATTAGAAAACAAAATATTTGTCGAAAATTTTTTGAAATTACCGACTAAAATTTTGGTCGGTAAATTTACCGATCAAAATTTTAGTCGGTAAATTAAAACGCAAAACTTTTCTTTAATTCAATTACAAAAACTTTCTAATTTACCGACTAAAATTTTAGTCGGTAATTTACCGACCAATTTTTCTGTCGGTAAATTAGAAAATAAAATATTTGTCGAAAATTTTTTGAAATTACTAACTAAAATTTTGGTCGGTAAATTTACCGACCAAAATTTTAGTCGGTAAATTAAAACGCAAAACTTTTATTTAATTCAATTACAAAAACTTTCTAATTTACCGACTAAAATTTTAGTCGGTGAATTTACCGACCAATTTTTCAGTCGGTAAATTAGAAAATAAAATATTTGTCTAAAAATTTTTTGAAATTACCGACTAAAATTTTAGTCAGTAAATTTACTGAGCAAAATTTTAGTCGGTAAATTAAAACGCAAAACTTTTCTTTAATTCAATTACAAAAGCTTTATAATTTACCGACTAAAATTTTAGTCGGTAATTTACCGACCAATTTTTCAGTCGGTAAATTAGAAACCAAAATATTTGTCAAAATTTTTTTGAAATTACCGACTAAACCAAAATTTTAGTCGGTAAATTAAAACGCAAAACTTTTCTTTAATTCAATTACAAAAGCTTTCTAATTTATCGACTAAAATTTTAGTCGGTAATTTACCGACCAATTTTTCAGTCAGTAAATTAGAAACCAAAATATTTGTCAAAAATTTTTTGAAATTACCGACTAAAATTTTGGTCGGTAAATTTACCGACCAAAATTTTAGTCGGTAAATTAAAACGCAAAACTTTTCTTTAATTCAATTACAAAAGCTTTCTAATTTACCGACTAAAATTTCCGTCGGTAAATTTACCGACCAATTTTACAGTCGGTAAATTAGAAAATAAAATATTTGTCTAAAAAATTTTTGAAATTTCCGACTAAAATTTTGGTCGGTAAATTTACTGACCAAAATTTTAGTCGGTAAATTAAAACGCAAAACTTTTCTTTAATTCAATTACAAAAGCTTTCTAATTTACCGACAATATTATTCAGTCGGTAAATTGAAAAATAAAATATTTGTTAATTTACCAACAAAAAATTTTAGTCGGTAAATTAAAAAGCAAAATTTTCTTTGATTTAATTAAAAACTTTCCTATTTACTGACAAAAATTTTTGTCACTAAATTTACCGACTAAAATTTCAGTTGGTAAATTATAAAGAATTTGTTTTAATTTACCAACAAAATAATCTGTCGGTAAATAAAAATTTTGGAGGGAAATTTCCCTCCAAATTTGTATTTGATGTTCAAAAAAAATTACCGACAGAAATTTAGTCGGTAATCAGTCGGTAAATGAAAATTTTGGAGGAAAATTTTCCTCCAAAATTTTCATTTGATTTTTAAAAAATAAAAAAAAATTACCGACAGAAATTTAGTCAGTAATTTGTCGGTAAATGAAAATTTTGGAGGGAAATTTCCCTCCAAATTTTCATTTGAAAAATTTACCGACGGAAATTTAGTCGGTAATTAGTCGGTAAATGGCATAAAAAAAAGTATAAAAAGACTCATTCTCATCATTTTTTTCCCACACTTCTTCTCTTTCCCTTTTCTTATCTTTCTTTTTTCTTATCTTTCTCTCAATTTCTTCTCTCTATTTCTCACAAATAAAATTTCTTTTTTTTTCTTTCTCTTTTAACTATTTCTTTATTTTCTTTTTCATCACTTAATATTTTCATACTCTTTAATACTTATATGCTCTTTGTTTCATATTCTTTTTTTTTTCTATTTTATTTCTTAAATTTCAAACCCTTCAATACAAAAAATCTAATAAATTTATTTTAATTTTTTCTTAGTTTTTATAATTTATTATTTATATTTCTTAAATTGTTTATAACATAAAAAAGTGTTAATGTGATTTTTTAAAAAATAATTATTTGCTATCTTAAATTTATTTTTTTTATTAAATTTTTATATAAATTTAGTAAACAAAAAATAAATTTAATAAATTATTTATCTTACCTTTTCGTTTTTACTCTTATTATTTTCTCTCTTAATTTTAGCTTCATTTCATTCTTTTTATAGTTTTGAAATATAATTTTAATTTAGTTTTTTTAATTTAGTCATTTTTTATATTCTTTAAGCTTCCTAATTTATTTTATAACTTTTTATTACTTATTTTTCATGTTCACTCTAAAAATTTTAATTTTTTAAATTATTATTCTTATTTTTTGAAGAATATGTATTTTTAAAAAAAATAAAATTTTACCGACGGATTACCGACAAAATATTTTATTTTTTAAAAATTAATTTACAAAATTACCGACGTATTACCGATAAAATATTTACTTTTGAAAAATATTTATTTAAACTTTACCGATGAATTACCGACTAAATATTAGTTGGTAAAAGTGTTTTCCTGCCAATATTTTATATATTTACCGACCCAAACTTATCAATTACCGACGGAAAATATAGTCGAAAAAACATAGGGACAAAATAATTTACTAATTTACCGACCAAAATTATATTTTACCGACTATATTTTTAGTCGGTAATTTGTTGAGCCGACTACTCTTTACAAATTTACCGACAAAAATAAGACAATATACCGACAAAAATATCCGTCAGTATTCACCAACTATATTGTATTCAATCGGTATTTTTTTTACCGACAATGAAAATACCGACTAAATATTATTGTCGTATATGGTCGGTATTTATAAATACCGACTAATTTTCTATGTTTACCGATAAAAAATTTAGTCGGTATTTAGCGCTTTTTTTGTAGTGCTTATACTAGACAGAAAAATTTGTTTAAGCATGTTACTACACTCACATGCACCTTTCTAGTTTGACTCCCCTAAAAATAACATCCAAGCTTTGCCACTGTTTATAGGTCTTCCTTCACCACCTTACAAGCTGTGAACAACTTGCAAATGCAAGTTGTCCATAGTTCACATCTAATTATACACATACACACACACACACATTTTAAACATAAGGCAATTCCTATGTAGGAGGGTATTGCCTTACAATTCTCTCTCTCTCAACTAAATAGGTTTCATAGTTATTCCTGCAGATGATCAATAGAACTCAAACTTATCCTTTGTTAGAATCTTTGTCATCGTATATGATCCACTTTCATCAGTATTAATCTTCTTAAGTTGTAGTAAAATCTTCTCAAACACATCTCTAATCTAGCGATATCACACATCAATATGTTTTGATCTTGAAAGGAAGGAAGAATTCTTCCCAAGGTGAATAGCACTCTGATTCTCACAAAAAAGTAGATATTTTTCTTGCTAAAAAACAAGATAATCTAAGAACTTCTTCATCCACAAGAGCTCCTTACTGCAACTGTTTGTCCTCCTGAAAACTAAGTTCATATAAGAAATTCTTCATCCACAAGAGATCCTTGCATGCTTCAGCAATAAATTCTACTTTAGTGATGGATAGAGCAACCCATTTTTATAATTTGGGCTGCCATGACACAGCTTCTCTTACAAAAGTAATTAGGTAATGTGATGCCTTGTCGAAGCACCAGCCCCGATTTGCTAGAGGGAATCAGAATGTTCATTCAGGTTTAAACTCACAAAAGAACTCTCAGGTTCGAATTTGTTGATTTTGAAAATGATTTTGGGTGTTGCCACCTTAATTTTATTTAGTTGGGAAAATATTAAGATAAAAACCCAAATTGACTCCAAGTTGTTAATTTTCAATTAATTTACCTAAGGATAAAATCACTAATCTTCAATCCGAGTTGAGCTCAAGGATTAGGTTTTTAGTTAAATAATCTAACTTTGGCTCTTAAGTTTAATTTGACTTTGAACATTAATTTCATGGATGACATATATTATATGACAATTATAATATTATGATTAATGCATGAGCATGAAGAAAAGTAAAACATCCATAAATTAAACTAATTACATAAATTTAAAAAGGGAAAAAGGAGATTGATTAGGATTTGGATTTAAGATTTGAATTTAAATTCAAACGTGCCTATGTATCCTATTGAATGGAGATTAAAACCCACGTAATTCATTTCGCGATTAAGTGGAAGGATTTAGGAGTTAATTGGATTGATTGATTTAATTTGGGTTTGTGAGTGAGAGAAAAAGGCTGATACCTTTGTTTTTGGAAGGCAGGGAGTTTTATCGGACCAAAGTTCTGCTTTATTAGGATCGGATGATTAGGCTGATTGAGAGATTAATTAATTAATTAAAATAGTTAATTAACTAATTAATGTGATGAAATGGATGGATAGATTAATTAATTAGAAAGATTAATTAATTAATTTGGATAAAAGGTGTATTTGAAAAAAAAAGATTAATTTGATTTTAAAAGATTGATTAATAATTAATTAAAAAGATTAATTAATTAATTAATTGAGTGATTAATTTTAATTAAAAAAAGAGTTTTAGTTAATTAAAAAGATTAATTAATTAATTAGAGAGTGATGGGAAGGAGAAGAAGAGAGGAATTAGAGGATAGCTATCAACTCTAACTCAAAGGTGAAGAGAAATGAGAACTGGAGGGAGATATTTATAGAAAAAGTGGGTGAGGGTAGTTTATGAATTGAAAAAGTGAAAAGACCAAAAAGATAGGGCTGAAAATGGTTTAAAATTAGATTGAAAGGGGCAATTTGGTCATTTTTGATGCAGAAATCAATACAAAAGTGTGGCTCCACTCAGAAAGGGGCGCGGATCCTCGTCAAGAGGCATGAATCTACGCCAGTTTTGCATGAATCTGAATCAGACTGGTGCGGCCACTGCGCCAGTGTGGCACGGATCCTCACAAACCTAGTGCGGATTCGTACTAGGATGTGCAGACTTGGTGCAGATCTGAAGTGGGACCACCGTAATGGCTCCGCATAGCACGTTGAACTTAACAGGTGCTAAAGTGCGGTTAGATGATGAGGGTGCAAAATTAAGGATTTGTAGTTACCCCCTCATTAGAATTATTTTGTTTGTCAAGCAATTCTGAAGATAGTGAACCTAAGAGTTGAGATGATATAAAGAACTAAAATAATGTCTAAGTTAGTGTTTGGACACCTTTGGGTGGGAGACATGGTTGAAAAAGGAAGATGGTAACAAGAACTACATGGATATTTAACCAATCGTTCCTAAACATTTTTAGGGGGGAAAATGTAGCTGATGAATTGATGTCGGCCTTATATTTCCACCAGGTTAAATAAACTCTAAGTCTATTGTACCCTAGTTATAGGTAAGTGTACCTATCATTCAGGTAGTATAGCACAAAAGAGGTCAATCCCACAAGAAAACTATATAAGTATTAGCTTAAATGTTAATTATTATCTAGTGAATTAAATTCCCAAGAAAACTAAAAATTAAACTAAATTGAAAATTAAACTATATTAACTTAATGCAGTCAATTAACAAAACCAATTGGAAAAGAATCAATGAATAGATTTTCTAGATAGAAACTCCCCTAGCATCTCATTTATTTCATGAATTATGGAATCAATTAAATTAAACAATGAATCAAGTTGGCAATCCTAAATGTAGAATTAAACCTTTCTCAAGTGAATTAATCCCCTTTTCCCTAAACAACTTAAATAGAATCTCTTCTTATTCAATGAGTTAGGCAAAGCATTAAGATTAGGGAATTAAAAGCCAAAGGATTTTGTAAACCTATCTCTAGTGTTCCAAGCAATTCTCAATATTCACGAGCGATCAAATCAAATCAAGGGTATTAATGTGATGTAAAATGGTGTGGATTTAGTGATTATTTCAAGTGCATTTTAGTTGCTTTTTAGGTATATGTTTAGTATATTTTAATGCATTTTATGTGTATTTCCTTAATATTTATTCTACTAACATTTTCTCAAGATTTCTCCTTAACCTGATGGTTTTGAGAGTATTTTATAAAGTTTTAAAAGGTTAAGGGAAGAATTGGAGGTTCCTAGAAGAGCCAAGTATAAAAAGAGAAAGCAAAGTTTGAAAAGTATTGGTGCTGAGTCGGCACCCTTCAACTCAGTTGGTGCCGAGTCAACACCAAGGCTTGTTGTGCCGAGTTGATAAAAGAGAGATGAGTTGGTGCTGAGTTGGCACACACCAAAAGACAGGATCCTTTATGAATAGTCTGCAATGTTTCAGTCATAACTTCCTCTACACAACTTGGATTAAATTGATTCAAGAAGCTATGGAAAGCTGATAAAAAATCCTACAACTTTCATGAAGACCTCAAACTCTAATTTTTCCATTTGAATTGACCAAAATGCCCTTGAAGTTTCTAGAGCAGTTATTACGTGCCCTTTCATGAAGTGTTGCATTTCTTTATGAATTATTATGACTTTTAATCATTCAAAGCCTTTAAATAATGGAAATTTCTTCTATAAAAGACATCTAGAAAATCATAATACAAGTAGAGAGTATTGTATTAAGAAGAAAGAGAGAGATCTTACAAATTTTAGCACTTTCAAGTACAACACTTTGGGAAACTATTCTTGTATCAAGGCTTCTAATCTTAAGAAGGGCTAGTAAAAGATTTCTATAACTTTTTCTTTGCCTAATCTATTTTATTTCTTTGATGATTGAATGTTTAATCTTCTTTTTTATCTAATAATGCATCAAGGCTAAAGTACTTGTGGTTAGAATTGCAATACAAATTTAGTCTATGAACTTCACTTTAATATTTTATTAATGAATGATTGATTTGGCTTCAATTAAGTTCTTAATAGTTGTTATATATGCTTGATCACCATATGTAATATGTTAGTTAAGAATTTGCAATGAGAATTGGAATTCTTAATGGAAAAGTAATTGATGTCACTTAAGTTAAAAGATTAATTAGAATCTACTTCTAAAGGGGTAAAAAGAATTAACATTGAACTTCATGGTTTTTGTTTACATTTACATTGACATGAGAGTGCATGTAAGTCTATTCAAAAATACCTTTAATTGACTTAGAGATAAGCTTTTAAAGAGTTTAGGTTAATTCTCCAATCAACTCATTCATAATCTTATTTTATATACATGTTAGAAGTTCATTGATTTAAATTTAATTTGTAATTCTAACCTGTTTAATAACTTTGAATTATTTAGAATTTAGTGACTTGTAGTTAAAATTAGTAGTTAATTAGTTACTCAAACTTTGATTATCCTTTACCTATTCATCTTATTATTTGTTCGGTTAATAATAAATTCAGTATTTTTCCCAGTGTTCGACCCCTTGCTCATCCTATATTTAGTCATAAGGGCTAGGGTATAATAATTTGCCCACATCAGGTATCTCTACTCTTTAATAAGAAATCAAATATCAAATCAACAAGCTAGCAATTGTCAATCAGACTTTATCAATATAAATTATGATATAACTCAATCCAGGGATGATTTGATTAAAAACACAATCATTCAATTCATATAATAAAAAATATGGTTCATCCCATCTAGATAAAAAGAATTTAGTTCATGGTAAATTAGAAGAATAATGAATAAGAAAGAATAGAATGATAAATCAAATATTCCATAGAAAAGTTCTTAAAAATCTTCTCTTCGATCTTGAATCACCCACTTCGAATCCACTCGAATATTGTTCTTTCATCTTGATTTTGGCTGTTAACTCTTCATTTCTTCTCAAAAAGTTCTCCCAAAATAAAACTCTTTGAAAAGATTAGACTCCCTCCTATTCTTTTCTCTTTAAATTGTCTTTTAAAGGTGTAACATTCATCTACATGGTCTAGGACACACCTATGTTGCTGAGTGTGTAGGCGTTTGTCTCTTTATAAAACTTAGCTCTTCCACAAAGGCTATAACACACCTAGGTACATGGGTAGGATAGTTCAACACACCCGTGCTCCTAGGCATGTTGCCTGCTGTGTCTTTAAGTCCTTACCCAAAATTTGTTGAATTCATTCCTTAGCTTTGCAATTTCTAGACAAATTGATCCATGGCTTCCAAATCAGCTAAAACACTCAAAATAAACCACTTAACAAACAAATTAAACTCAATTTAATGATAAAACAAATTAAGAACAAGGGATAAAATCTAATTAAATATGCACTAATCAAATTCTCTCACACTTGAGCATTTGCTTGTCCTTAAGCAAATTAAATCAAGATAGTAGTTTAAAATAAAATTTCCTCCCTCAACTTCCAAACAAAACATCAAAATGGATAACAACTTGCTTATAACAAAAACTTAAAATGTTCAATCAAATACCAATTCTCAAACATGATAGTTGTACCAAGAAATCTTCATATCAAATTCTCGAGTCTAAACTACATGGTTAAAGATTTGTGCAAACTATTTCATAGCAACAAAAGTCAAAGAAAAGTAGATTTATAAAGATTTCTCCTAGGTACTTGACCACTTTCTTAGTTTTTTTTTTTAACTTATTATTTTTTGGAGCAAAACCTTGGCTGAATTGTCATACTAGCCTTTTGATGCGAGTATAAATATTTGTAATGCTGACCCCCGGTTACTCAGCTAGAATCACAATTTCAAATGGCTAGTAGCACTATTCATAATCTCAACTCTAGGATTTTAATGAGTCAAGAACAGTGGAATAGATTCAAATTTAAAACTCCTTTTGCTCTTTTACTTAACTTATTTTATTTTCTAAGAAAAGTAATCAAGTTCCCTAGGATTTTAGAGATTTCTACCAAATTTTAAACAAAAGTCACAATGGAATCAAATAAGCACAAAAATTTAACTAAGAGTTCAAACTCCAAATTATTAAACCAACTCCCTAACACGACTACTATATTCAATTTTTGATAGATGATCAAGTCGATCAAGTCATGCATAAGCAAGTTATTGCCATTTAAATGAAAGTTCATCCATTAAGAGAGTCAATTCCACTTCATACTATTATCTCAATTCAATTTACTAACTCACAATATACACCCTTAAACAATCCCCCCCACACTTATTGAACCTATTGTCCTCAAGGTGTTAGAGATAAAGAAAATAAAAATGATATGATGCAAAATGGCATAACCAAACTAATAATATCTTTACTTATTTTGTTTGAATGCATGCATGTTTTGTGTTAATTTTCTATGCTAGGGTGTGTTTGATCTTTTGTTTGAGTGTTATAGGATAATATAGGTGTAAGAAGATGATTTTGATTGAAAATGGAAGCTAAGGACCAAAATGGAATCAAGTGCCAAGCTTAGGAGCAAAGACAAGCCAATGAAAAGGACCATGCCGACTCATGACGCCTGTGCTAACTCATGACAAAAGCCAACCATGCCGACTCATGACAGGGTGGTTACTATACCCTTTCAAGACACCCTTTCATTTTGATACCTTTTTCAAAGGGGCACTTTTTGGGATACCTTGGGGCTTATAAATACTTGGATTTGGCTTTATTTTGAAGGGAGATGCTAGTGCATTAGATAGGAAAAACTTACTTAAAATCCTTGTAAACACCTTATTAGAATTAAGTACTTGGTTTGTATCAAGTGTCCTTCCAAAAGGCACTTCAAGTTCAAGAATTGTGCAAGTAATTTCCTGAAAAATAAATGAGTTTTCATTCATCAATCTTTCTTCCTTTCTTCTATTTTTATTTTACTATTCAATAATGAATGCTTGCATTATTTCTATGTTATATTTTACCATGTACTTAGGCTAATAGGTTGTTAGAATTGCAATGATGAATTAATTTTATGAACTACATTCTTAATATGCATGAATGATTTAGTTTCAATTGAATCCTACATTGTGTTATGTATGCTTGATCACCATATATAAGTTGTTAATCATTTTGTTCACAATGAGAGTTGGGGTATTTTGGTGAAAATGCAATTGAAATTACTCAAAGGATAGGAAAGTACCTGGAGATAAGAAATCCACTTTGAGGGGTTAAAGAATTGGCATGGAACTTAATCATTTTAGTTTATCTCTATAATGACATGAGAATGCTTATAGACTCTAAATTAAAATACTCTTAATAGACAATGAGAGTTGCTTTTAAGAATTTTTGGTTATATTCTCCAATCATTGCATGTATTTTTATGTTATTAACTTTTATAGTTCAAAATTAATTCTGAATTATAATTCTAATATTCATTGTCGTTGTTATTAAAGTAAAAATAAAACTTTAGTATTTTAGATTAGATAGAATAAATCAACATCTTTTGTTTATTGTTTGCCTATCCATCTTAGTAATTACTTGGTTAATATAAAATTGTTCTAAATTTCCTAGAGTTCAACACCCTACTCACTCTATACTTAGTCTTAGAGACTAGGGTGTTAAATTTGACCCATATCAGATGTCACTAGGCTAACTAGAGATCTAGAAGAAACTGATGCTAAATTTATGAATCATCTTGAAGATTGAGATAGCAAGAATCATCAAATTATCACTTGGTTCTGCAACACTTCTATCCCATCTATTCATATTCAATTTGCTGATTTTGGTACTATTAAAGAAATTTGGAAATTTTTAGCCAATCAATATTAAACCACTGGACTTGCTCATTATTTTCAACTATTGACTACACTTCATAATCTTAAATGAGAACCCAGTCAATCTGTGAATAAGTTTCTTGCTCAAGTGCAACCAATTTTGAATCAAATCTCTCAAGCCAAAATTAGTGAAGATCATCTTCATCTTATTCAAGTCCTTATGGCTCTTCGACTTGAATATGAAGCTGTCCGTGCATTCCTACTCCATCGTAATCCTCTTCCTACTTTGGGTATTACTATACAATAGCTTATCTTTAAGGAAACTCATCTCCATCTTAACAAGACTCCTAGTTCTGAACTTGCTCTTGCAACTACTCGATCTCCACATCAGAAATCTAGCAACCAAATTTGTAAGAATTATAATAAGTTTGGTCATAATTTTGCTAACTATCCTACTATAGAATGCATATACTATCATGGTTTTGGTCATATTCTTTAGCATTGCCTAATTTGCCCTCCACGACCAAAACGAGGGTATTCTAAGTTCAAGAACTTTTCAAAGTGTGGATCAACTTCTATCACTACTGCTGTCATCGAAGGCTCTACTGCTATCAGCATGAGTGATCTTAAGGCTCTCCTCAAATAGGTTATCTCTTTTAATTCTCCTGCCGCCATGTCTGTCACCCCGGGTAATTCTCATTGGCTTTTTGACTTTGCATATTGTAACTATATGACTATCAATATTAATCTCTTATCTACCAAAAAACCTATTTCTTCCTTGCCACCAATTCACACTGCAAGTGGAACAACAATGAACATCACTTACACTGGTCATACATCTACCCCTAAACTCAGTCTTCCTGATACCTGCTATATTCCTAAGTTAGCACTTAACCTTATCTTTATTGGTCAATTATGTGAAACCAAACTAAATGTTATCTTTTCTCCTTTTGGTTATTAGGTATAGGATCCACAAATGAGGTAGATTCTTAGAATGGGTCACAGGATGGGGCGATTATTTGAGCTTGTATCTCTTCATCTTCCTCAGAATTTTGTGTCCGCTACTACAACCACCAATTCTTCCATTCATCAATGGCATCTTCGTCTTGGTCATGCCTCAGCTAGTAAAATTCAGCCTTTAACTTCTCGTGGCTTGCTAGGATCTATAAAGTTTGAGTCTTTCAATTGTTTACATTGTCAACTTGTAAAACAATCTGCTTTATCGTTTAGACTAGTAATTCTATCTTGAACAATCCTTTTCAATTAATTCATTTTGACATTTGGGGGCCTTCCCCTATTTCTTCAGTGAATGGTTTCCGTTATTTTGTATTATTTATTGATGATTTCTCCAGATTTACTTGGATATATTTCTTAAAAAATCATTTTGAATTACAAAAAATTTATATTAACTTTGGCAATATGATTAAAACTCGGTTTTCATGTCCTATTAAAATTCTTCATACAGACAATGCTATGGAATATCGGGACTCTTCCTTGCTTCATTTCCTTCATCAACAAGGCACCATTATTCAATGTTCTTATCCTCACACCTCTCAATAGAATGGTCATGATGAATGCAAACATCGTCATATCTTATACTCTATTTATGTCGTTCTACTTTTTGCCTCATGTCTAGAAAAATTTTAGGGAGAAGTAGCTCTTACTACTGTCTATACAATTAATTGAGTTCTTACCTTAGTACTTCACAATTTACTCCTAGCTATTCACTTCTTAAACATTTTGGTTGTGCTTGTTTTGTCTTATTACAACCTCATGAACATACAAAATAAGAACCCCGTGCTCGTTTATGTTGTTTTCTCAGTTATGGGATAGAACATAAAGGATACCATTGTTGGGACCCCATTTCTAATAAACTACGCATCTCTCGTCATGTTACCTTCTGGGAAAACACCATGTTCTCCTCTCTTTCTCAATTTCATTACTCTGTCAATACTGACTCTCTATTTTTTTATTGATTCTTCTATTGTGTTATTTCTTAGTTCTAACGCAGGTGATTCTGATGCACTCAATATTGGCCCTGCCCCACCTGCTCCTATAGAACCTGCTCTAGCAATTGATCCTGCACCTGCACCTCCCTCATGACAATACTCTTCATCATTCCACTCGGTTAAGAGAAACTCCTCAGTATCTTAATGACTTTCACTGCTACTCTACTATTGCAAACCTTCATGAGCCTCACTCTTATCGTGAGGCAAGTACTGACCCTCTTTGGCAGCAAGCTATGACTGAAGAACTTCAGGCTTTAGAGAAAACTCATACTTGGGATTTAATAGATCTTCCTCCAAACAAGACTCCTATTGGTTGCAAGTGGATCTATAAGGTGAAAACTCTTTCTAATGGATTTGTTGAACCGTACAAAGTTTGTAAGCTTTGATGAGCTTTATATGGATTGAAACAAGCTCCTAAAGCCTGGTTTGCCAAATTTAGTTCCACTCTTACTCAATTTAACTTTGTTTCTAGTTCTTATGATTCTACATTATTCATTTATTGCACTGACCATGGTATTGTCCTTTTGTTACTTTATGTTGATGATATAATCATAACAGGAAGTGATACATTTGGTATTTCAGAATTGCAACACTATCTTAACTTACATTTTGAAATGAAGGATCTCAGTTCTCTCATCTATTTTTTGAGTCTTGAAGTTTCTCATAATTATGATGGCTATTATCTCTCTCAAGCCAAGTATGCATCAGATCTTCTTTCCCAATGTGGTATTACTGACAGTAAAACTGTTCCCACACCTTTGGATCTAAATTGTAAACTTAAGCCTATGGATGACATTCCTCTTTATGATCCTACTTTATATCACCAGCTTGTTAGAAGTCTTGTTTATCTTACTGTTACCCGACCTGATATCTTCTATATTGTTCATCTGGTCAGTCAGTTCATGTTTGCTCATCGCTCATCTCATTTTTCTGTTGTACTTCAAATCCTTCGTTATATCAAAGGAACTTTTTTTCATGATTTACATTTTTCTGCTACCTCCTCTTTGGTATTATTGAGCTATTTTGATGCTGACTGGGCTGGTGATCCAATTGACAATCATTCTACCACTGGTTATTGCTTCTTTCTGAGTGATTTTTCTTATCTCTTGGTGAAGCAAAAAGCATACTATGGTTGGTCGCTCCAGCACAGAATCTGAATATCGTGCTCTTACTGATGCCAAATCTGAATTACTTTGGTTACGATGGTTATTAGCTGATATGGGTGTTACACATCCTTCTGCCACTGTACGTCATTGTGATAATCGAAGTGCTATCCACATCTTTCACAATGATGTTTTCCATTAATGCACCAAACACATTGAAATCAATTGTCACTTTGTCTGCCATCATATTACTCAAGGCACTATACGTCTGCTTCCTATCTCATTTTTCAATCAAGCAGCTGATATTTTTATCAAAACTCATCTTTCCGTATGCTTTTAAGATTTACTAAGCAAACTCAAGCTGGCTTTCACTATACCACCGTGAGTTTGAAAGATGGGGGGGGGGGGGGGGGGGGGGGGTGGTGTTGTGTTGGTTGTTAACATGATGTTAGGTTCCTAATTAAGGCTTGATTTTAGGTTCCTAATTAGACTTGTTACTATATTCGTACATATTTAAGGCTCCTAATTAGACTTAGTTATGGGTTCCTAATTAGGCCATTACTTTCATTTTTCTTTCACACCTTTATGTATATAAAGAGGTGTGATTTCATTATAGCATACACACAAAAATACAAAGTTATATTTCTCATAACACTAACAAACTTGTATTTTGTTGAGTAAACTTGAAAAACCCACTGCCGTGACACAAAGCAATGATCTTCATTTCTTCATTGCGGTGATTTGACCCCTTTTCAAAACTCTAATAAGGAGTTGTTTGGTTTTAATTGCTCTGGGATAATGGGGTTTAGAGTGGCAATCTAAATTTAGAGCTAAGCCTATTGCTAGCTAATTAATCAAAATTAAGTATATATCTACACATATTGGTTATTAAATTATTTCTTTTGCTACAGATTTTGCATGCCAAACAAATATTTTTCGTTTTATAATTTTTTACACATATTGGTTATTAAATTATTTCTTTCGCTACAGATTTTGCATACCAAACACATATTTTTAGTTTTATACTTTTTTTCTCATTCTCATATTTACTTAGTAACACCACATAGGTGAGATTTATATTCCAATTGCTATTTCTGTAATTTCATTTCTATTAAGCTATTTTCAATTCCATTCCCACAAATTTAATAATAAAATAAGCCCTAAAGTAAGATAAAAACGGTGTGAAAAGAAGAGATAGTTCTATTAAATTATCGTCAAGAAATGGATAGAGCATTTGAAAAAGAAAATATACTAAAAACAAAATTGATTATTTGCATATCTGATTTTGGATTCCAGAAGAGAGGAGAAGGGAAAAAAATCTAATTTGCAAATTGCATAATGCACATCTTGATTTTGGATTTTGTTGGTTTTACATTTTTTTTTTCCCTCCTTTTAAGCAATTTAAGATGTTTTGTTTTGAATTTTGTCTTTTTCTTAATTTTTTTTATTTATCCAATTATGTAAAAATAATGAAAAAAAATTTTATTATTTGAAAAGCAATAGAAATTATTGTTTTATATTTGAAAATAATAAATTTTATTTTTTTAACAAAAATTGGATGCAATTGAATCAAAATATAAAGTTCTGGTTGAAATTAAGCAAAAAAACATGTGAAGGACATAATTAGACATATGGAAAAAGTATAAGAGCCAAAATGGCCCTTAACTCAATTTAAACTAGTAAATTAATGAATTAAAATTTTCATTAATTTGAAGAATATTGTTATTTTTTTTATATTAGGGAGGAGTGAAATGAAAAAACCAACTAGATTTCATCTAATTGTTATTTAACAAAAAAAATGATTGTCTATTTAATTTTCAAAAAAAAAATTAGTAGAATTATCGTATTGTGTATTGTTTTACGAATTTTATTATATTAGTCTATATTTATGTGCATATTGCGTGGTTATAAAATTATTAATTTATTTTAATAAAGTTTATTACTATTAATATAAAAAATTTATTATTATTTGTTATGTATTATTTTTTATTCAGCACTTAAAAAAGAATTTAAGTAGGAGAATTTTGTTTACCAAGGAAGTTTTGGTTGATTTTTATGAAGGATAAAATTATTTGGAAAGGAATCAATTTCTCTATATAATGGGTTTGCGCCTAGTGGCAGTACCGGTAAGCATTGTAGGGGAAAAAAAGAAGAAGAAAAAATTCAAAAAATGAGTGAGGACATGAAAATTGAAATTATGAGCAGAGAGATGGTAAAACCATCCTCTCCAACTTCCCCTGATCTTAAAATTTTCAAACTCTCTGTTCTTGATAAAATTTTTCCTTCAACAATGTACACATCACTTCTTCTCTTTTACCCCAACAATGGCAATATATCTTTTCATAATTTAAAATCATCACTCTCTAATTATCTTGCACTGTTTTACCCTCTTGCAGGGAGGATCAGAGACAACACCTCAATTGAATGCAACGATGAAGGGGTTGTTTATATTGAAGCTAATGTCAATTGCCCTGTTTCAGAGCTTTTAAAACAACCCCCAAATTTCGATGTTCTGGAAAAATGTCTTCCTAATAATAGGTATACTGATGGATTTTCCCAAGAAACAAACACTAGAATTCTACGATATGTACAAATCAATATGTTCACATGCGGTGGATTTGCAATTGGGTTGCGCATTTCACACAAGATTGCTGATGCAGCCACTATTGTTACTTTCCTTACAGGCTGGGCCAACGCCACAATGGCTGATGGCTCGAGTTGCAGTACTGAGCCGCGGATGCTTCCCTAGCTCAGTACTGCATCTCTTCTTTATCCACATTGGGATCCACCTTCCTTTTCAGCCTCTTCGAAGGGTGAGAATAAGAATAAGTTCAGCCTCTTCGAAGGGTGAGAGTAAGAATAAGACTACGGCAACAAGGTTGGTATTTGATTCGTCGAAAATTGCTCTTCTTAAGGCGAAAGCTGCCAGTTCAAGTGTGCCAAACCCAACAAGAGTTGAAGTTGTTGCTGCATTTATTTGGAAGCTTATAATCAATGCTTCGAGATTAAACTCAGGTGGGTTTCCAAAGACTTTTATAGCTTCACAAGAAGTCAATCTAAGGAAAAGAATCATCAAAACTTGCCAGAAAATGTTATTGGAAACCTTGTGATGGGCTATTTTGTTCAAACAAGAGATGAGAAAGAGTTGAAAAGCTTAGTTAGTTTATTAAGAGAAGGGATTCAAGAATTTAGCAAGTTTTGGTTGGAACATTTCCAAAGAAATGATGTATTGTCTACATTTCTTAAAAAGTTTAAGGAATTTGGTGTGTTGGAAAAGCAGGTTCAAGAGGGTGAAGCAGAATATTGCAATTTTATTAGTTGGTGTAAAATGCAAATGTATGAAGCTGATTTTGGGTCTGGAAAGCCAAAATGGATTGCTATACCAAGAATAGCGCCAACAAATTCAATTCTGATGTTAGATGCAAGAGAAGATGATGGAATAGAAGTTTGGCTAAGCTTGAAGGAAGAGTACATGGCCTTGCTTGAAAGTGATCAAGAGTTGCTCACATTTGCTTCTTTGAATCCAAGTATTTGTTGAGAAAAAGGGGGTTACCATTTTAGGTGTTTTGTGAAAAATATTTACTAATTTGGAGTGAAAATTTTAAAATTTTCTATTTTAGGTAAAATTTAAAAATAATTTCTAATTTAGGTTTTTTTGTTTACCAGAATCCTAGAAAAAAAAAAACCTATTGGGTGGTTATATTATATAAAATAATTCTCAATTTAGGTGTTTATTTGTATGTTATTATTTATGAGTTATATTTTATGTTATAATTTATATATTTTATTATTTTGTTTGTCGTTATAATCGTTACATATTATATATAATTAATAATTAAAACATAATTCTAACATACAATTTGAAATAATAATTTTGATTGATTTTTATGTTCGTCATATTTCTAATTATTTTTTATAATTAATATTATATAAAGAGTGAAATATGTAATTATATATATTTTATATTAACTATTTTATTAATTATTTTAAATATGACATATTTTACAATTATTAATTATTTTATTAATTATATAAAATATAATATATAATTATTTTATTGATAATTAATATTTTATTAATAATTATATATTTTTAATTATTTATCACTAACATTTACCCAAAAAAAATAAAATATAACATAAATATAAATATAAAAAAGTAAAAAATAAAATGGCTGTCTGCCAATTCGACATTACCTAAATACAACATTTACAAAAAAAAAAAAAAAAAAAAAAAAAAAGGGTATTGTGTCCTATTTGAAATTTTGAATTGGAAGACATCTTTTGTTTGCTAGTCAAACTAACAATCAAATAATGGCTCGCCATATCATCCAAAACTCACAAAATCACTCTCTATCAAATTTGAGAATTCTCATAGATCTCTGACTCAAACTTGATTTAATCTCACCTCTTTCAAATGTAGGAGAAAAGACACACACACACACATATATATATATATATATACACGGAGGAGTTTTTATGGGGAGAAAAGTACCAACAGTCCTTTGATAAGATCAAGCATTATTTGTCTAGTCCTCTTGTACTCATGCCTTCTAGGGAGGGATTTTCATTAAAGTTACACTTGTCAGCCGCAAATGAGTCCATTGGGTGCTTGTTAGCTCAAGATAATGTTGTAGGACGTGAGCAGGCTATTTATTATTTGAGCAAATTATTATCCCTTGTGGAAGTAAAATATTCCCCTATTGAAAAACTTTGTTTGGCTTTGTATTTTGCTTGCACTAAGCTTAGTCATTATTTAATTAAGTCTCGAATTTATGTTGTATCTCAAATAGATTTAATTAAATATATGCTCAATAGACCATTACTCACTGGTAGAATTGGTAAATGGTCATTAGCTTTAACAGAGTTTACATTGATTTATTTACCTCAGAAATCTATGAAGGGATAGGTTTTGGCAGATTTTCTTGTAGATCACCCATCTCTAGGGATTATGAGCGAGACATCAGCTGTGGATTTGCAAGTCTATGACATTGAAACAAAGCCATGGATTTTGAAGTTTGATGGTTCTAGTACAGAAAAATCTGCCGTAGCAGGGGTAATAATCACCTCATCTAATGGTGTCAAAACTTCATTGGCACTCAACTTGGAATTTAAATGTACCAATAACCAGGCTGAGTACGAAGCTTTGGTAATCAGCCTGGAGATCTTGCTGGAATTAGGTGCACAAGAGGTATTGATAATGGGTGATTCATAATTAATTTTGAGATAATTGACTGGAGAGTATAAATGCAATAGTGTTTCTTTAGCTCCATATTATACTGCTGCAATCCAACTAACTAGTTATTTTTAGGAGATCACCTTCTTACATGTCCCTAGAGAGGAGGTCACCTTCTTACATGTCCCTAGAGAAGAAAATTGGGAGGCTGATGAGATGACACAGGTAGCCTCTGGTGTTAAAATGTCCTAAGAATTAACACACAAGCTTATCCTGATACAAAGAAGGAGGCATCATAGCAAAAAGAGGCATCCAAGTTGAAGTGTTCAGTATGGACATTGGAGTTGTTGGGGATTGGAGAGCTGATCTGAAGAGGTGTCTAGAAAATCCTAGTAGACGAATGCCATACAGAATAAAGGTACAGGCGCAAAATTATGTCTTGATAGAAGGTGATCTCTATAGGAAAGGCTTTGATGGCTTGTTATTGAAGTGCCTAAGTCTACCAGATGCATTAAGGGTAATGCAGCAAGTGCATGAAGGGATATGTGGTGCGCATCAAGCTTGAATCAAGATGAGATGATCAATTAGGAGACATGGCTATTATTGGCCAACTATCCTAAAAGACTGTATCATTTATGCTAAAGGATGCTATCAATGTTAGAAATATGGCAGTATCCAAAGAGTACCTGCTAGTGAGCTGCATTCTATAGTCAAAACTTGGCCATTCCGGGGGTGGGCTATAAACCTAATTGGTAAAATTCATCTTGTTTTTTCCAAAGGACATTCATCTATTATCATGGCTACAGATTATTTTACTAAATGGGTTGAGGACACGCCTATGAAAAAAGTGGAGCAAGTGGATGTCAGATAGTTCATCAAAGAGCATATTATTCATCGCTATGGAATTCCATAGTCAATTACCATAGACCAAGGGACTATGTTCACTGGAGATCAATTGAAAATATTTATAGAGGATTATGGAATCAAACTCCTAAGTTCCACACCATACTATGCCCAGGCAAATGGACAAGTAGAATCCTCTAACAAGGTATTGATTGGGATCATGGAAAAGATGTTAGAAGGAAATCCAAGAAGTTGGCACAAGGTCTTGTCTAAGACATTATGGGCATACCGCATGTCTAAATAGAGTCCTACCAGAATAAGTCCTTTTTCAATGACTTTTGGACATGATGCAGTTTTGCCTATGGAAGTGGTAATTCCTTCTTTAAGGATGGTAAAGCAGAATGCGTTAGCACCTGAGGAGTACACATAAGCTATGATGATGGAACTGAAGCAGTTAGATGAGGAAAGGATGCAAGCATTTAACAGGATGATTGTTCAAAAAAGAAGGATCTCCAAGGCATATAGTAGACATGTTAAGAGAAAAGGCTTTGAAGAAGGGAACCTAGTTTGGAAGGTGGTGTTACTTGAAAGACAGAGAATATGGAAAATGGTCACCCAACTGGGAGGGACTATTCAAGGTTCACAAGGTGCTAGAGGAAATTCATATTGGCTGGCAAGCTTAAAAGGTGAACCTCACAAGAGGTATGTCAATGGCAAGTATTTTAAAAAATATTTTCCCACTATGTGGGAAATGATAGAACAACAGTAAAGAGAAAGTACAACCTAGGTCTACAGTGCTTAAGTTTGTTTTTATAGAGACCTAGGGAGATTAAGAAGCCTACTCCATGGTATTGTGTACTGTTCTATTGTAAATTCTATGTAATAAATAAAAGAAGTAGGCCAGATGGCTACTTTTTATAATTCTCAGTCTTTTATTTTATTGTGTTATGTTTTATTGTGTTTCTTGTTAGAGAAATTTCAGCAGCATAACGGCATAACAAAAGCATCCCTAATGGCCTCTAGCCATTGTAAAATCATAGCAACAACATATTCACTCATTTATGATGCAAATGATATGGTTGCATGAGTGATGTGTGATTGCTGTGGTGAATCTGTGAAAGTGTTCAGTGATCATAGCTGCATGATCTCAATCTCAACAGAGCAACAACATCTCAATAAATATAGAGGCCTTAGGCCTTGTTATCTCAATAAAAGAAGTAAGTCACAAAAAGAAGGAGGACCTCAGTGGCTTTGTACTTGACAGTTAGTTTAAGGATCCTTCAAGTTACAAAACAGTTTCAATGATAAGATAGAAGCATTAAAGAAACTCACTGTGAAATGGAAGAAAAGGTTTCCTTCAGAGCAGTCCATTGTGTGGTGCATTACTGCTTGTTGGAGAAAGCAAGTTGGAACTATATCAAGAGGAGGCATGTTCCAAAGTAAAAAATAAAGCTCCTAATTGAGAGATGACTAAGGAAAATTGAGAAGATGCATCAGGAGTCAATAGCTGCAGACAAGGAATTTAATGTTGCCGCATCAATTCCTCCAGGTAGTGAAGAAGTAGGAATTCTGTAGAAGTGAGTTGGCGTTAGTTATAAAAATGCAGAAAGAGCAAATAATTGATGAATAGATGGATGTATTACTTGGTGAGAATTTTTGTGGGGCAAAGGCGATGGATGGAGAAGCTGATGAAGGCGCTATAGAGGAAAAAGACATGATACCTACAGTTGATAAATGTAAGTAAAATTTATTTTGGCTCAATGTATCTTTTGAAATTAAATTATAAATAATTTCAAACAAGAATGCCAAAATTGTTACTTGCCAAAATAATTTATTGAAAGTCACTAATTTAACTCCAACAATTTCACAGTTTTTCACAAGAACAATGACCAATGCAAACCCAAACAAACCAAAATTCCCTAAGGTTTTTTTTTTGGTTCATATTCATAATTTGTCTTAAATTTCTCAATTCTCATAAAACTCCTAGCTCAATCTTGAATTTGTTTATCGTAAATTTTAGTCTAATTGATAATAATAAATTTAATTTCTTTGGATTTATTATTGGTGTCAGGCTAAAAATTACTGAAATTTTGTATAAATCCATAGTTATTAAATGATTTCATGTTAATTAGCTAATTTAATTTACAATAAACAAACAAATTTTCCTTTTCTAAAATTTTAATGTCTATATTCAAATAAAATTCCTTTTGTTTTCAAAAAAAAAAAAACCCAGATCGGTAGTATACAAAGAGTACCATGATTGGCGAATTTAGCAAACCCAATGGAGTCAAGTGAGTGGAGAGTGGCTGAATGCTCATTAGGCAGCTGCTGATGAGTGGAATAGATGGCAGCGGAGACCAACAGCAATGGTGCTCGATCTGTTGGTGAGAACGTGGCCTAGTCGCGCTTTAAATAGCAGGAAATTGGTGCCTTGGATGCTGGTGACGTTGGTAATGAGCTGAACGGTGGTGGAACGGCAGCAAGTTGAGACAGGAAAAAGGAAGAGGAAGAAATAAAAGGGTAATTGGGTTTTTGTGTATTTTGGAAAGTTTTTTGGTAATTTGGGTAAATTATGAGAAATTTGGGATAAATTTGAAGATGTTGAGAATTTGTTGGGGATGGATTTAATTCAAGAAAATTTATGTTTAGGGTGGAATTGGAGTTATTAATTGGTTTGATGGTAGGAGGGTTAAAAGGAGCTCGAGTAAGATTAATTTTGTTTGATAAAAAATTAATTTTCTCTAAAGAATTGTGGTGCTATGGAGATTGTTGATCAGTAGAATGATGATTGGAATTTCTCCTTAGCTCGGGTATTTGATGTTCCATTATAGAAATAGGATTGTCTTAAAGTAGGACATTGATTATAAACCATACAAATTTGATTTTTAATCAAATTGTATGCAGGGAGTATTATTTGCACCATAATATTTTTGAGTTATAATGGTAAAAACCCATTGAAATTCAAAGCCCAAGGTAATAAGTAAATTCTTTGGAGAGCTTCAAATTAAGTCCAGTGATGATTATTCCAAACACCTGTAGACAATTTCAGAGAAATAGTGGATAAGAGAGGTTTTCAGCAGTTGAATTGTCGTATGAAGTGGGGCAGTAGTTACTAGAGAGTAATAGAGAAACAGTTATTTCATGGGAAATATTTAAGCCAAATTGTAATTCTTGGAAAAGCCTGAACCAATTAACCACTCTACAGACCCTATGCCTTCTATCACTTTTTCTGCTTTTCGTTTTCAAGTTTTATGTAGTTACTGTAATCATATTAATAAAAATCCCTTTTATTTCATTACTATTTACATTTTCGTTACTGAGGGTCCAAACGTACTATGGCAAGGAAATTTGAGAATCCATAATTAATTGATAAGAAGTCAGAAAGGCACAATCTACAGGCTCATGCACCTTCATCCGCACGTGACACACCTGCGTAATTACCAATTTACCCTTGTGCCAAATTTTAGCACCAACAGAAATAAAGCTATCAAAAATTTTAAATTATTAGATTATCATATAAATTTCAACTTATATTAGAGAAAATTTTTGTTTAAAAAACAAAAAGATAAAATTATGACATTTAAAAAATAAATTGAATCCATAATATCTAATACAATATATAAATAAATATAAATAAATAAAATTTTAATACAAATTGAAAATGACAAAGTTAAATCAGATTTTATATTTATTTTAAATCAAAATATATATTTATTTTATATTTATTTTGGACTGAGTAGTCCAATCATTATAAATTTATAAAAAATTCACTTTTTATTCATTATATTATTTGCTAACACAAGAACTTGCACTGAGACAAAATCCGAATATAAGTACAATAGCCACGAGCTTCAATGCTTATTCTAAGAACATTGTATTTCTTCAAATACAATTCAGTGCATTACATGATTATGCTATTAGAAAGAATCAAATAAGATTTAAATATTTTTTTCATAAAATTTTAGAAATACTCAATTCTCAAATTTGAAAAGTTTCATTTAAACTGGATATAGAGATTGGAAAAGAATATTGAACAGTGATATCAAATGTAACAACAAAAAGAAGATATGGATTGTACCAAAAAATAGTTTCTAAACATATTGCTATCAAATAGCTTGCCACCTCACAAGTTGTAAATAAAAGTTAATTATCTCATAAAATTGTCCAACTGAACAAGGATGGTATGCAAAAAACTAATAGAAACATTATGCATGCATATATAACAATTAGATAATATATAGAAAAACAGATCCTATTACTAAGAATATCATTATCAAGGCTGAAAATAAGGGATATCATTTTCATTTTAAAAGAAAATAATTTATTGTACATCTTTGTTTTGCAATAACTATTAATAAAACACAAGAACAGACAATACCTAATGTGAAAGTATATTTAACATGAATAATTATATATTGTACTATTAAGAGGTGTGAACATTTACCATGAAAGCATTAGTTAAAAGTGGAAAAAAAATCAAATTATGATTAAAAATGTAGTTTATAAAGATATTTTGTTGCCTAAATAGGTATTATAATTTAAAAAATAATATCATATAATATTTATTTAAATTATTTACATATCATATAGCACTTATACTAATATTTAAAATATAAATATTTGCATCTTAAATTATATTTTAAAATAAGTTATAACGAATTATAATAGAGATCAACATGCAAAGCACGAAAAAAAAACTAAACAATATATATATATATATATATATATATATATATATATATATATATATATATATATATATATATATATATATATATATATATATATATATATATATATATATATATATATATATATATATATATATAACATCATAGCCATCAGTAGATAGTTAGGTTTGGATAATTAATTTCATATAATTAAGTTGTGGAACTTTATGGCATGCCAATATTGATAACTCTATATTTTTAGAGTTAGTTTATTTGTTTAAACTTAAATTTTAGCTCAGTTCTCGAAAATGCAATAATATTATTACATATTTTTAGAAATAAATAGTTCTACAATTTATAAATAAATTATAACATATTTTAAGTATTTTTATTTTATTTTTGTAGATCAAAATGATGCAGTAAAAATAATGATGTAAGCAATGATTCAAGTTTTCAATCCATGAGAAATAAATTCAATGGTTGGTAGCTAAAATTCAATGGTTGGTAGCCAACCTAACCATTTTTGAATATTGATGAAGGAATTCAATGGTTGGTGGCCAACCTAACCATCAATATTGAATTTTGATGCAAGAATTTTAATGGAACTTGAATTCTTCCACCAAACATGTCTATAAATACCATGCTTGGCAAAGGAAAAGAGCATCAAAGAAAATCCATAAAAAAATATGTAGAGAGATTTTCATATGTTTTCTTAGAGTAGATTAGTTTTATTTTTTTTTATTTTGATCAAGAGGAGGAGTTTTTGGAAGATTGAGTTCATTAAAAATTGTATCCCAAAACAAGTTCTCTCTAAACTCTATCTTGAATTTAATTATAAGTTATTATTATGTTTATTATTTTTATTGTTAATTTAATTGTTTCTTCTCTTTTAATTATGAATAGCTAAATTTATTTTTCTAAAATTTAGATGTAATCTTTTGATTTGCATATGATTATTTATATTTAATTGATTGGGTTTGATTGCTGGAATTAATCTTTTATCTTAGAACTTTAATGCTTGTAATTAACTGGCCATTAATTGCATGATTTAAGATATTGTGTGAAGTAGCGAGAGTGGAAACATAATATTAGTTCATTAGGATAATTGACCTAGGGAATGTATTGCTTAGAGATAAGAATACTCCTTTGTGATTTTTAAAAGAATTTCCATAAAACTTAATGGGTTTGTGTTAATTGCTTATGATCACGAGAGTAGACGTAAGGTTAATATGAACACACATGTTGTATCTTGAGAGAGAACATCATATAATTTAGGGAAATCTAATCATTAATTCCAGCAAAAATAATCCAATCTAAAAGAATATAAAGTAATCATAGGTAATCAATTGATGAATTCTAAATCCTAGACCTTCAATCTTATTTTCATATTTATTATCATTTATGTACATAAATTTTACTTTAGCTTAAAATATGAATTCACATAATTAATTTTCTAAATAATAGAGGAATCTTAAAATTGGTACTTGACAAACCCTTCCTCGTGGGAACGATACTCACTCATCATTTTATTACTTATAAACAATCTGTGCACTTGCAGAAAATCGTGCAACAAGTTTTGGGCGCCGTTGCCGGGGAAGGCAATTTTTGACAATATCAATAGATTGGTATACTCTATTACTTTAGATTTTGATTTTCTTTTCTATTTTTTTTATTTTACAGGACTTTTATATATATATATAAAAAAAAAAAAAAAAAAAAAAAAGGGAAAGATGGCTTTCCACAACTTGTAATGGTGGAACAAAGAAGTGATGATAAATAGAGCAGCAAGCATGTATGGTGAGGATGCTTTTGGTAAGTTAAATGCTAAAATTGATGCGTTTGTTAACTTAATTGATAGACTTGATGCTAATACTTTATTTAATTCATGTTTGAGTTGTAATCTGTGTGGAGGTAATCACTTGAATTATGAGTGCCAATATGCATAACAGGTACAATTTTTCCCAAATTATAACATGTATGAGAATTATCCATATTCCAATATAGACAACTCAGGATGGAGTGACTATTCAAACTTTTCATGGAAAAACCAATGCAATTCATGGTATCCTTATCAAGATGATTTTCAAGATCATGCACCATTTGAGGAGCACAAACCATCTTATCAAGCAGCATTGGAAAGATTCATAAATGCTACTCATGAACGATGTGAAAGATTGGAAGATAGGATAGATCAATGGACTAGTCACAATACAGATGATGATGTACAAATGAAACAGTTTGTTAGTCCATTAGATGCTCAAGGCCATGGTAACCTAACAAGTCAAATTGAAGAATATTCTGGAGATCAATGTTTGGCAATTTCTTTGAGTGATTATGAGGAAGAGATGATTGATCAAGCAGATACTTCAAGCAAGCGAGATAAAAAAGAAGAAGATGAGCCCAATTTGCCCAACAATTTCAAGTACCCTTCTCTCATGGATAATATCTATGGAGTGGTTGAAATTGATGGGAAAATTGAAGAAGTATTTGAACAAGAGCACTCAAAGGAAACTTTTTCAGTTTGTTTGGTGAATACAACAGACCATAAAGAATATCTATTTAATGACTTGGAAGAAAAGAAGAAGCATTCACCATCATCAACTGAGCACTCACCAACTCTTGATTCAACACCACTACCTTCCTATCTCAATTTCTTGAGAAAATTCAGAGCAAGAAAAAGATCACGTTTGAAAAATTTTGAAAATTATGAGCCTAATTGTGAAATATTAAATAATTCATGTCTTAACCTTTTTCCATGCAGGTTCAAATCAAGTTGGCTGAACTCATTAAAACTAGCAAAAGTCTATATTTCCACAATTATCGGGATTATATACTTTGTGTATTATCCTCCTTAATGAAGATCTAGCTATAGTCAAGCTAAGGACTATAAATTAAGCGCTTTTGGGAGGCAACCCAAATTTCTAACTTTTCTACTTCTTTTTAAATTTCTTTTATTCTTTTGTTTGTTTCCTTCTATTTTAATTTGCTTTAGTATTGTTTGTGAGTTATTAAATAGCTTATTAGGAGGAAACCCAAGTTTTCTCTTTATTAGGTTTCTTTTATTTTTGTTTAGTTGTTTCGTTGTAAATTTTCTCTTTCATTTTCTTAACAAAGTTAATTAGACATGGAAGCATCTCTTGCAGCACTAAAAAACATATTTTCAACTCTTCCCCAAGATGTGCTTAGGAAAATTGATGAATGCAGACTGGAAAGAATGAAGGCATTTAGACGTCTGAATCTTCCTGAAGATATTCGCTGGATTATAGAAGCCAAAGTACGATTGGCAGGTGAGATTGATAACTCATTTATTAAATGTTTGCCAGGTACGGGGAGAAGTTCTTACTCAAAGAAGAGGAGAGCTAAGACAATGGGAGTCTGCTACAAGTGTGCAAGATGAAATTACAACACACGCTGTAAAAATATTGGATTTGCATCCATAAATCGAGAAGATAAAATTAAATTCATAAAGGATGGACTGAGTGAGGAGTCTATGGATAATATCCTACAGACTCTTGAGACGCATCCTTGTGGACAAGTTCAACGCACTCTTTCAGATTTATGGGAACTATTCAAGGAAGAGAAGCAGTGTTACAGTCTAGGGAATCTGATGATAAAAGACCCTGTTTTCCAGTTAATAAGAAAACTGGATGGGAAACCTATCCTCGACTCATAGAAGGCGTATAAGCCGTTACTGGACGTAAAACCAGAGGAAGATGCGAGCCAAAATCACAACTACTATTTATAATCAGGTGTATCACTAACTTTTTTATTTTTCAATGCATTATTTTTTTTTTACATCTTGCAATACTTTTTGACTTTTTAGCACCTAGATTTTATTTTTCTGCAGATTTTTTTTTTTACTATCGATAACTTTTTAGTCTTTCAATGTCTACTTTTAGCTTTTTAATATTTTCTTTTTGACTTTTGTACACATGCTGCAGATTTTTCTACTTTTGTTAGCTTTTTAGTTTTTCAATGTCTGTTTCTTTTTAGTTTTTCAAATATTCCTTTTGACATTTGTACACACAGTATTGATTATTTTTATTTTTATTATCATTTTTGTTTTTATACTTTTTCTGTCAACAATTATTTTATCCTATTGAACTGTTCTTTTACTCTTCTAGTTTCTTTATATGCATATTCATTATTGTCAATATGCACACAATCCTTTCGAGAGATCTACAAGAGAAAATAGCAGAACCCTCAACACAAAAATTCAAAACTATTTGTGTCTTTTGTAGTCCAAACTCTGGCAAGAAAAGAGAGTACTTGATGGTAGCTAATGAACTTGGTCGGATTTTAGCGGAACGAAAAATTGATTTGGTGTTTCAGGGAGGTAGTTTAGGGTTAAGGGGTTGTGTCGCAAGTTCTGCATATATTAGAGGTAGTAAAGTCTTAGGAATAGTTCTAAAGGCTTTGGCTCGAAATAAACAAATCACTGGTGGAACTATAGGTAATGAGTTACAGGTCAATAGCATGTACGAACGAATGGCATACATGAATCTCAATGCTGATGCTTTTATCGCATTACCTGGTGGTTTAGAAACATTTGAAGATATTTTCATCATTGCATCTTGGACACAATTAACTGTTCTTCAGAAGCCATTGGGATTACTTAATGTTGATGGTTTTTATGATGGTTTGTTATCTTTTCTTGATCATGCTGTGGAACAGGGTTTTATGACACCAGCGAGTCGACGCATCTTAGTCTCTGCTTCAACTATTGATTAATTGATTGATCAACTGTAAAACTTTAAATCCGAACATGATCCATTGATGGCGCAGGTAGTTTGGCACCCCAAGGCTAGTAGCAGTAAAAAGCGAGGACTAGATCTGAATCTCCGGTTATAACTTCCCTAACTCTTGTATTTTTTTTTTCGCATTTTTTTGTTTTGTGTGTGTGTTTTTTGTTACACATGATCAAGCGAAGTTTTATGTTCGAGTCACTAAATATAAGATGGCTGAGTAAAGAGTTACTTTTGTACTCTTGATACGCATCCTAAATTTATGTGATTTTCCTTTTCAAAAAAAAAAAACTAACTAATTAACTGAAGAGTTGTTTATACAAGATGGCAGAGTAAAAAGTACTTTTTGTGCTCTTGATACGCATCTGTATTTTTTTTCTTTCTTTTTCTAGTTTCCAAAATTAAAAAAAAATTAAAAAAAAAAGTAAATACAAAAAAAAAATTGATGTTTTCTTTTTTTGTGTGATTAGTTTCTCATGCTTGCTTTTAGTGTTGTTTCATGATGTTTTATAGGAAACAAGGAAGTAGAATGTATGTTCTGCTTACAATTTGGAATCCACTTTTCTACAAGAGAGAGTATTTTCTTTCTTTTGGTTTGTTTCTTTGACATTGAGGACAATGTCCATTGCAAGTTTGGGGGAGGTTTAGTTTGTTTTTTATTTTTAGTCATTTCTTTTGTGTTTTGATGAAATAATTTAAAATTTTTTACTCTTTTATTAATAAAATATGCTTGTGTTAAATAAATTGATGAAAAGTCAATGATAGATTATAATTGATATTTATGGACAATTTATTAAAGTATTTCAGGTTGAGCAACTATTTTGGGTAACAAATTAACTTTTATTAAGATTATGTTTTGTTTTGCTTTGCATTATATTGATTGCATTGAATTTGTGTATGCTTACTTAGATAGGGCTTCTACACATTTTTATCTTCATTTGCCTCACCTATCTTAGAACATGTTTTTGTAAACTTTTGAGGTGAAATTTTGAATTCATTTTGAAAGAGAGATATGATTTAGGCATTGTTTGTTTAGCATGTTACTTATATCTACCCTTATTTTAATTTTTTCCCTAGTTTACCCTTTTGTGCCTTGATAATTTTAGCTTTCTTTTCTTTGATTAATTAACTTTAATTGTTATCCTTTACCCTATTTGTGAGATAATTTTGTCAAGTTTACATTCTAATGAAGAAAAGGGAATTATTGAAGTTTTAAAAGAAAAAAATGATTTCTAATAACTAAGAGTATTATTCATTGTAAAAGACCACCTTTTGCTTAGAATAAGTTTGGGGGAAAGCAAGAAAATTTAATAAATAAAAGTTAGTAATTCTGGCTATCTTTAGAATAATGTTGTTGGCAAAAAAATAAAAAAAATAAAAAAAAAGAGAAGAAAAAAAAAAGAAGAAGAAAAAGAGGGAGGCTTAAAAGAAGAAAACATTAAAGAAGAATGGTACTTAAGATAAAAGGGATCCTTCATTAATTTAATCCCTTTATTTGAGCTATTGATTTTCTTTTGTAAACTTGGTATAATTATCTTATTTTTGTTCATTTAGCCTTTTCTTTATTTAGCCAAAATACCTTGTGTTAGCCACATTACAACCTTAGTCAAGACCTATTGATCTCTCTTGATTTGTGAATTCCATTAGTGGAGATTGTTTGCTTTAATATGCTTATGAGATTTACACATCTATTTTATATCATTTGATAGAGGCATTTAAAGATATTAGTGTGTATATGCCTATCTGAAGTGCAACAATTTCTTTGCAGTTGATTTAATGCATAGTTATTCAATGCATGATTAAGATGAGCATTGTTTTGAACCTGAGATAGAAGCTTTATTTGCAATACTATTGATATGTTGTTTGTAAATATTAATTTCTTGAGACCTTTAAAAAAAAAATTCAATATAAGCATGAGGGGATTAAATTTTTTCTTTTTTTTTGTGATATTTTATTTTTCTTTGAAATAAATTTTTAAAGGTGTTTGTGGGTATCACCACTGGAAGCCCTCACGAGACTATAACTCGTCCTCTATGAGACACCTAGGGGTTTGAAGGCTTGTTGCATACGCTAAATGCAATCGTAATTTCCTACGAAAGTGGACTAGTTTAGGTTTTGAATTTTCTTTTGCTTGAGGACAAGCAAAAACTTAAGTTTGGGGGTGTGATAACTCTATATTTTTAGAGTTATTTTATTTGTTTAAACTTAAATTTTAGCTCAGTTCTCGAAAATGCAATAATATTATTTCATATTTTTAGAAATAAATAGTTCTATAATTTATAAATAAATTATAACATATTTTAAGTATTTTTATTTTATTTTTGCAGATCAAAATGATGCAGTAAAAATAATGATGTAAGTAATGATTCAAGTTTTCAATCCATGAGAAATAAATTCAATGGTTGGTGGCTAAAATTCAATGGTTGGTAGCCAACCTAACCATTTTTGAATATTGATGAAGGAATTCAATGGTTGGTGGCCAACCTAACCATATATATATATATATATATATATATATATATATATATATATATATAACATCATAGCCATCAGTAGATAGTTAGGTTTGGATAATTAATTTCATATAATTAAGTTGTGGAACTTTATGGCATGCCAATATTTCATAGGAGATATATATTTAGTGTTTATTCAAATTTCAATATTCAAATGGAGGAAGTAAAATATTTATTATTTTCAAAAAAAAAAAAAGTGAAATATCTATTTGTTTGTAGTTAACTAAATATCTGTTTAAAATTTAAATTAATACATATATAGATATTTAATTAACTACAAACAAATAAATATTTCACTTTTTTTTTTTTAACTAATAAATATTTTACTTCTTGCATTTGAATATTGAAATTTGAATAAACATCAAATATATGCCCCCTACGAAATATTAGCATGCCATAGAGTTCCACAACCTAATGTGAAATTAATTATCCAAACCTAACTTTCTACTTATGGCTATGATGTTAACTTTGTACTTATCGCTATGATGTTATATACACAAATAAACTAATAGTTACCTAATTAATTAATTAATGTTGGTCTGTTTCACTTTGGCATCTTAATTTTTTGGAAAACATTGTATAATTCAATATTTTTATTAACTTTTTAACTTGACTAACGTGATATCATCTTATTTGTCATATTATTTAAAAAAAAAAATTGTTTTGTATAAAACCTTTTTCAATGGCACGATGTCATATCGGTTGGATTAATAAATTGAGATAAAAATATTAGACTAATTTTTTATAGAATTATTTTCACAGCTCAAATTGCCAGTTTTATAATTACTTTTCTAGTTAATTTTTAAGTAGATAGAGAGAATTTAGCTAATTTTTAAGCAGATGAAAAGAATTTAAACTGCTATTTTAGTTTTTGTGCTTTTTTCATATGTCTAATTAGATCTCCTAGATATTTTATTTTTCCAATTCCAACTATAAATTTTTACGTTGGTTCAATTGCATTCAATTTTTGTCAAAAAATAAAATAATGATTTTTATATTAAAATAATAATTTTTATTTTAAAATAATATGATATTTTAATTATTTATTTTAGAATAATTAAATAAATTAAAAAATTAGAAATTCAAAAATATCAAAAACTATCTAGCAACATCAACCCAAAAAATTCAAGAACCTCAACGCTTAATAAGTTAAAATCTAACCAAAAAGTTCAATTATCTCAAGAACATCAATACTTAAAAATAAAAGTGGAAAGTACAAAGAAAAAAATATCCTTATGGTTTAATCATTTTACATTTTACAGTCTGTAATTTTTTTTAATAAAAATAAATTTATGGTTTATATTATTAATAATTTGAAGTCCATAACCTTAACGATGTTAGTATATGCTAAAGTGGCGCTTATGCGTAACCGTCATGTGAAAACAGAAGAAATCCTTATATTTTATTTTATCAAAAAAGTTTTACAAACCCCAAAGTATAAAAAAATCAAAATACAAGATTTTTTTATTTTTTTCTAAAATAAAATTCAAAAAAAATCCCTAAAAGTTCAAACTTAGTAAAATCATCAACAAAAAAAAAAGTCCACTGCCGTGAAACAAAGCAGAGCAGTGATCTTTATTACTTCGTTGCGGTGATTTGAACCCGTTTTCAAAACTCTAATAAGGAGTTGTTTGGTTTTAATTGCTCCAGAATAATGGGGTCTAGAGTGGAAATCTAAATTTAGAGCTAAGCTTATTGCTAGCTAATTAATCAAAATTAAGTTTATATCTATACATATTGGTTATTAAATTATTTTTTTAGCTAGAGAATTTGCATATCAAACACATATTTTTCGTTCAATAATTTTTTTGTCATTCTCATATTTTATTTAGCAACACCGCATATGTGAAATTTATATTCCAATTGCTATTTATGTAATTTCATTTCAATTAAACTATTTTCAGTTTCATTCTCACATACTTAATAATCAAACAGGGTTTAAAGAGAGAAAGAAACAGTATAAAAAGAAGAGATAGTTCTATTCATTATCGTCAAGAAATTGATTGAGAATTTGAGAAAGAAAATATACCAAAAACAAAATTGATATTTGCATATTTGATTTTGGATTCAGAATAGAGGAAAAGGGAGAAGAAATCTAATTTGCAAATTGCAGAATGCATATCTTGATTTTGGATTTTGTTGGTTTTAGATTTTTTTTCCCCTCTTTTCAAGCAAGTTAAGATGTTTAGTTTTGAATTTTTTGTCTTTTTCTTGATTTTTTTTTTTTATTTACCCAATTATGTAAAAATAATGAAAAAAAGTTTTATTACTTGAAAAGCAATAGAAATCATTACTTTATATTTAAAAATAATAAATTTTATTTTTTTAGTAAAAATTGGATGCAATTGAATCAAAAAATAAAGTTCTGGTTGAAATTAAGCAAAAAAACATATGAAGGACCTGATTAGACATCTAAAAAAAATATAAGAGCCAAAATGGCTTATAACCCATTTTAAACTAATAAATTAATGAATTTAAATTTTCATTAATTCGAAGATTTTTTTTTATTTTATATATATATATATATATATATATATATATATATATGAGACCAAATTGAAAGGATAAAATTCTCTATATAATGGGCATGCGCCTATTGGCAGTACCACTAAGCATTGTAGGAAAAAGAAAAAAAGAAAAAATTCAAAAAATGAGTGAGAACATGAGAA